>CM022769.1:23714788-23994788 GCA_012411365.1 Ameiurus melas | reverse complement strand
CATAGAATAATGGTTGATCAAGTAATATTTTGAGTGTGGATTGAGTTATAAGAATTCTGTGTCTTACTAAACAGTGGACCTAATTACTTACTGTGGCTAATCTAAAACTATAAGACACATCCAATATGTGGTCTTCTAAGTGTGAACCTGTGTTTGTTTAAACTCAGTTTCACCTCTATATGTGTAAATTAGAGGTTTTGGGTTTTGTCTAAAGCAGACTTACTCTGTGGTAGTAAAACCAGAGCTTGTGTTTATCTAAAAGCAACTTCACTTTATGGTAGTAATTTGGACACATTCCAGAGCTGGGTTTCTAAAACAGAGCCTCCTAAGCTTGTAAATCAGTGAAAAAAGAAAAGATAAGAGTAAACAGAAAGGTACCAAGATGTGGCTATAGGATGAAATATGTGACATGGTAAACAAACCCAGGTCTGGTAAAACTTTTAAAGAATATACAACTGGCTGCGCATGCGCCACAAAGATAAGGTATCCTATGGATATGAATAATTAGTTAAGGCAATGGAGATCGGTCAGTTCTAAAAAGAAACGTTGAATGCCACACCTAGGAATTAGGTTTACTGTTTTGAGAAGTATATAAAGACATGTTTGGGTATGTACAAGTTGGACTCTCTGCAGACAGTCACACTTTGTTGGTTTCCAATAAAGTTGATTACTTTTGACATCTACTAAGCTCTCTGACTTTGAAGTTTTTTGACTTAGGCTAGAAAGGTTGATTTTATCCACAACAATCACAGTTACTAAATTGTTGTGTCCTGATTACGTAACGCCGTTACATACGTAATCTGTTACTCCCCAACCCTCATCATGGAGGCCTTCATGGAGCAACCTGAGGATGAATCACCTTCCTCAAGGTCATACCAACCCTAGCTTCAGTTGCATTACTTTAATATCCCCCATTCATCCATCCATCTATCCATCCTTTTAATGTTAATATCATCCATTCAAAGAGACATTTGACCTTGATGGGAATTCAAACGCAGTTTTCAGAGTGTACACTACATGAGAAATTCGAGCCATGATACAATACAGCAAGTCATCCTCAGTGCCTACGTGCCTAGAGGACATGCCTCAGATCAGCGCGCAGCGCATACGTCGCGACGAACGGTGTGACGTAATGACGTACAAGGGGACGCCTCATGAATATTTATCAAGGAGTTTTGTAAGCGGTCACGTTGCGTTGCGGCATCAGAACGCAGCTTGGGTCGGTCAGTGAGCAGCATCTCTTCCACATCCTCGAGCGTTTACCCTCCAACCAGGTAAGATATCGGTATATTTGTACGGTGGGTCGTTTCTAAACTTTATTAAAAGTGCTAGCAGGATTTCTGCATCTATATAGTAATCGTGTGTGATACTAATGCTAGCAGTAACGTTAATCAAGGCAGCAAGTGTAACTGCTCAGAATTGCAGATTTTGTTTGTAATTGTGTAGTTTAGCTAATGACGCAGGGGTTAGAAGGTGAAATGTTTATCTGTAGAAAAGCATCAAGGGGGTGAAGTGCATCACCATCACTGGCAACCTTGAACACGCATTAGGACGTTATCCTCCTCCTCTTCCGCATTTTGGCCTCACGTACAGGAAAGACCATTTAATAAACGCCTGGATATTTTAAATTCAATTCAACCCCACACTATTTTCAATAACTATTTAAAAAAAAAAACAAAAAAAAAAAACCGTTCACTCCTGGATTTGATGGCTGTATGTATGGCTGTATGTATGGATGTGGAGGTTGGTGTTTAGGTGATGAGGTGTGTATGCCAGAGTGCACGTACGCATTTCCATCAGCAGGGGGGGAGGGGGATGAGTAATCTACCACGATGTTTAAAACCGGAAATAAAAATGACTAAAACCCTGGGTTGCTGGTCGACGTGAACCATAGATGTCGTAACTAGCTGTAACTTTTATTTATTTATATATATTTTAAAATCTCAATTTCCTCAAGCCATCATTGAGAAACCGTCGCAAAATGGCGTACACGGGGGGAACGTCAACACTGC
This sequence comes from Ameiurus melas, assembly GCA_012411365.1. Lineage (NCBI taxonomy): Eukaryota > Metazoa > Chordata > Actinopteri > Siluriformes > Ictaluridae > Ameiurus > Ameiurus melas. The sequence continues at coordinate 23,992,776 of CM022769.1, read as the reverse complement.
GCAGCAGAAACGCAGACATTCGGGTTCTGTAGGTATCGAATTAATAATGTTGTCTGCGCTGATGTGACGCATGTCGGATGCTCTGGTTTGATATCGTTGCTATAGTGCGTGTTTCTACAGAGTCGTACTGCGCATGTCAGGACCTGTACAGTTCACACTTCACCTTGATGCAGTCTTAACCTCCGAGTATTCTGTATTTAATAATTTATTTATTATTCAGTATCTTATAAAAAAAAAGCTGTTTTGATTATCCGTGGCTTGTTGATGGTTGACACTACAAATACTGTTGTGTGTAAATAAAAAAAAATTAAAAAAAAAGAAGAAATGAAGAAAAAATTCCCCCTTTACATCAAAGCTGTTATTATTCTATGGAGAGGCATTTTGTGCCAAAGAATGACTACTCCAATTACACTTGCGGTGCAAACCCACATTTACATTTTCTTTCCCCATGTGTGCGCATGACCTGATGCTGTTTTCCATGCAACCTAAGAAACCATTTTTTTCCTTTTCTTTGTCATATCGGTATTTTGTGGCCTGTAATTAAAAAGGGAGAGAGAAAAAATACACACTGACATCTCATTTTCTTAACGAGCTGCAAAATGCATTTTGCATTTACGTTAAAGACCCACTCCCCTGGTAATTCAAGCGTACGACATGTCCGTTCCTGGCGATTTAGTCACTCGGTCCCTGGCACAAACATCATCCAGCTGATGCTGAAGGTGTTGGTCAGGTAGAAGAACTGAGCCGGAGCTGCATCCTGCAAGGCGTTGGATCTCGTTTCATCCCACTTGGTGTCTGGCGTCTCCGTCGCTCTGATGGATGTGACTGGTCCAGGAGGAGGAGGAGATCTGGGAGTGACGCAGTGCAGAAACGTCTGAGCTTTTGCGTGTATGTGCAGTACAATAGTACGAATCTAAAGTGGTAGGGAATTCTCAAAAAAAAAAAACAACAGCTCTGTGAATGCTTTTATGATCTGTTGAAATATCATGTTCTTGTAAAATAAACTGTAAACCAAAGCATGTAAAGATGTTGAATAAGGAATAAACACAATGAGGTGTGCTGTTGTCGGAAAATAAACAGCGACAGGGTGGGGTTATGCGGACTGACGTGAATCCGAGCCACATGGGAGTGGATTATCACCCTAAAACGATACATCCTAAAGTGTTTTGTTCCTTTTATCACATCGATTTGCCAATGATGACCATATTTAAATTAACTAGCAAAGCATGTTGTGTGTGTTTTTTTTTTTATTATTTATTTTTTTTAACTGTCAATAATTACAATTGAACTCCATCAAACAGATGAGTTCCTGTTATCGCTTGTGCTATAGCAGCTATAAGCAGTGGTTGTCTTTATAAGCTCTTTTTTTTTTTTTTTTTTTTTTTTTTTTTTCCCCAGGCAGAAATAAAACTGCGCCACAGACAGAACGGGTTTCTGGCGGGCTTTGTTTTCTACCAACCTGGATGTTTGTGTCAGGTTGTCATACGGCGGTGTTTCAAGGCGGTGTCCGAGCAGCCGAAGAGACACTGGCTCTTACTTGGAGTCCTAGAGGAGCACCTGTAAATTACAAAATTACTCCCAAGACCTCATGTGCATTTTAATCCCATCTGGACAGAGCTTAAGACTTTGCACTGACCGAGACTCCTTCCATAAATCTTAATGAAACATCTCATTACAGAAACCTTCACCATGTGTACTGTTCTAGAAAATGGTCGGAAGGCAGGGATTCAGTCAGATCAGGGAATATCTTCCACTTTTTAATTTTTTTTTTTTTTAGAACAAATCGAAAGACTTAATTTCTTTTGATTGATCCTGTATACAGTGGAGAACCGTGATGTTTTTTTCCCTGCGAAACGGACGTTGGTCTTCTAAAATATTTTAAAGTCGGTTACGTTTTCAGTCATAACAGTTACTATATAAATGACCTTTCATAAGGATGTACTTATAGGCAGATATCACACCTGACAAAGGGACAGGGAGCCAAGCACAGGAAATGATTCAGTGCTCAAAAAGAAAAACCGTAACCCAGGCAATACCAATAGAGCTCTCTAAAATGGTGTTTTAGAGGAAGTTCAAATCTGTAAACTCGTAATAGTAAATTAATGAGCTGTCTACGATTAAGTGATTCTTAGCTTGATTGTTCCCTCATATTGGAGAGGATTCAAATGCAAATGCCACTCTGTACAGAAGTTATGGTCATGAAGTAACGGTACTCAGTTGAAAGGAAATGGTTCAATCCTGGGCCACTTTAAAAATTATAACTTGCTTTATTTTTATAAATAATAATAATGTCACTGTGATTTCTTTTGAAAGCCTATAAGCTGCTGTTGGAGGTTGGCCAGGAGACTAGTGTTTCTCAAACATAGCGTGCCTAGATGTGCTCCCTTATAGCCCTCGTGTATAGGGGTGATGAACGAGACCGGGTTACCAAGGCTCAGGCTTTGTTTTTCAGTGGAAACCTTTCGGTTTAGTGAACAAAGCGGCTGATTGAGTGAATGCAGTCTCTGCCTCTGTGAGAACATGAAACTCTTGCTACTTATTTGTATATGACTTCATATAGAATTTGTGTGTGTGTATAATCACACCACATGCATGCCATTTTGGTCTGATTTACTCAGCATTAAGTGGAATGAGGTGTTTATCACGTCACCGCTTTCCACAAGTTAAACAGTGCTGTTTTGAGCTGGTCTGGTTGGACCCAGTCGGTGAGGGGGCGAGCAGTCGGGATAACGTGAGAGGAAGTTCAATGATGTCTTGGTGGGGGGTGAGGTCTGGTGGCTTATGGTAAAAGTTCAGACTAATCCAAAATAATACTAGTTTTAAAAAAAGAACCCCAAACAAGGTTAATGATGAGTCGCTAGATTTCTCCCCGAGATTGTAGACCACTGTGCGTGATTGTAATGAGCTCTGACAGCAAAGTTTAGACAAGCGTAAGTTCATAAACCCCCTCATTGGAAATCTGTGCTGCTCAGCGGACGTTAATATAATCCAGACGAGGAATTTAAACCATTTGCTACCTCAACACTTTTTCTAAAGCAGTGCGGAAATGCACTGAGTTGTCTTTTATTTAAAAATTTTTTCTGTTTTCTTTTTACATCTGAGACAAAGAGCCGTGTAGCTAGAAGTCAAGTCTGGTAGACATTATTGGCATATTTTATACTAGTTACCGGTAGCTGGTTTGCTGCACATCGGGCCCATGCTGGTTTGGACATTCCCGCTGAAGGTCTATCCGTTGTAACTTGCTTCCCTTCTTCCTTTTCATCTTCCGAACGTAAAAAATTCATCAGTCCATCCATGATTTTGCGACCGCAGAAATGAACGCACTATCAAGTGAACTCTGCACTATTCGGAGGACCTTGCGATTTTATTTGTTTATTTATTCATTCCACAAAATTTTCCACAGGTCTGGGGCGAGAAGTGATGTCATCACAACGCACTATCGGCGCTCTTCAGTTTACGTGCGTCAAACGAGTGCAGCTAAAAGTTCTCGTTTACCAACAAAAATCTTGTGTGATTGCTGTTTCGCCAATGCGGGTAATTTTCTGAAAAAAAACAAAAACTCCCAAGTTGCATTGCAAATTTTGAAGAGGTGCAACAAAATCAAGCGTTTTTGGCCGCCAGGAAATCATTATGTTCACGAAAAATGTAGCGTTTGCCATGACCACTCATGGTGTTGCTAACTGTACCGTAGTAACGGACTATTGCTTGATGCGAACTCTCCGCGTGTCCAGTCAAATTAGTGGATCTGAACTAACTGTTGTATAATTGATTTATGGTGATTTGTCACTTTAAATTGATTATTTTTTTTCTCTCTCCCTCTCTCAGGTTGTTTTGAGCAGTAGGCATCATGACGCACCAGTACCCAGCACTCAGCCCCGAGCAGAAGAAGGAGCTGCAGGAAATCGCCCAGCGCATCGTCGCACCCGGCAAAGGCATCCTTGCTGCGGACGAGTCCACAGGTCTCACATAACTTCTCCAGTCCAAATTAGCTTCATCTGTTTTGATATGCAGATGATTACAGCATACTGTACAGAGCATGTTAACAGCTAACCGTTATCAGTGTGCACATGAACTGTGTAGAAATGAAGCAACTATCAGCTGCTTCTACTGTACTGAGCAGGCAGAAATTATATATGGACACAGCAAATTCGGTATGAAGATCACGGTGTAAATGAAGTGTAGACTTTCAGCTTTAATTCAAGGGGTTTAACCATAACCTCTCTTTAACTGTAGGAATTACAGGGGGGTTTTTGATTGTCTTTTTTTTTTTTTGGGGGGTTACATTCCCTCCATTTTCAGAGGCGCAAAAGTAATTGGACAGTAGTCGCACCAGGTGTGGCCCGTTTCCTCGTTATTTCGTGACTTGAATTGTGTCTCTGTTCGAATACTTACGGACCTGACTGTATGTCGTAACAGTTACAACAGCTTGAGGCTTGCGGCAGTTCCTCTGGCATGAAGAAGTATATTTGTGGGTATGTGTGCATACAGGAAGTATGGCCAAGCGCCTGAACCCCATCGGCGTTGAGAACACTGAGGAGAACCGCCGTCTGTATCGCCAGCTCCTCTTCACAGCCGACGAGCGCATAGACTCCTGCATTGGCGGCGTCATCTTCTTCCACGAGACCCTGTACCAGACCGCGGACGACGGCACTCCTTTCGCCCAGATGATCAAGGACAGGGGCATTGTCGTGGGCATTAAGGTATCTTTATTTATTGTGGTGGTATTCATTTACACACCCTCCCCTCCCCGTCTTTGCACAACCATGGGAGCCCAGTAGCTTTCAGTGTGTGTATAAATAACACTGCCAGTGCACGATTAAGGTTAGGATTAGGGCTGGGATTACGGGACTGTAGATGGTGGCCGTTGGAGTGAAATGCCACCTGCATGGCTACATGATTTATTAATAAAGACATTCGACAATACGAGCAGAAGAGGAGAATTTTTCAGGTTTAATATCGTTGCTATGGAGCCAATTTTCCGGCACATTTCGAGGTGCATTTCTCCTTTAACATGCAGCATTTATGGTAATACGTATTCAGACTGTTCAGGATTTGAACAGAAATGCATGTCTCAAACTGTTTAGACAAATCCGAACGATATACTCCAGTCGGACGAAACTAAACATATAGAAGTCTTTGGAAATCATTCAGCTTGTAGCTTTTGGAGAATGAAAGGTGTCTTGGGGGGGGATCTGACTGTTAATTTCCCCACACTGTATCTTTGTAAGAATGCTACTTTTTTATTTATTTATTTATATTTTTTTAAGAAGTGAATTTGATTTGTAATTTGAGTTCCCGTGTTGAAGACTGTGTTATTCTCCTAACAGGTCGACAAAGGTGTCGTTCCTCTGGCAGGGACCAACGGTGAAACCACAACGCAGGGTAAAAACTTCATTTATTGCAGCTACAACACAGATGAACAGGTTGCAAAAAATCCAAATGATAGTTCTTCCATATGGCTATAATTTGGTTTGCATAAGTATTTACACATACATTTTTTTTCAAAAGATACACCAATTTATGTATTTACTCCTGTTGTTGTGGAATCTTTAAATTAGTTGGCATGGTGCTTACAGAATCAAAGTTCTAGCTCTATCTAGCTCCTTTTCTATTCATTTCAAATCCAGATGATGATCAGAATTTGAAAGTCAGACCTGAGGATCGTTTCGGTCCGCAGGCCGCATGTTTAACCCCCTCAATCGATGATGTCTGGAATGATTATTCCGTTTTCCGCGTGCAGGGTTGGACGGCCTGTCTGAACGCTGCGCTCAGTATAAGAAGGACGGAGCTGACTTCGCTAAGTGGCGTTCTGTGCTGAAGATCAGCGAGACCACTCCCTCAGAGTTGGCGATCATGGAGAATGCCAACGTCCTGGCTCGGTATGCAAGCATCTGCCAGCAGGTGAGCTCTGAAACAGCTCGTGCTCGCATTGCTCATTGAGATTAGACGGTGAGATGTAGCGGTGTTCTCTCTCTGTTCCGTTTTGTAGAACGGCATCGTGCCCATCGTGGAGCCAGAGATCTTGCCTGATGGAGATCATGACCTCAAGCGTTGCCAGTATGTCACTGAGAAGGTAATTATCACTTGACCTGTAATTGTCATTGCATAGGATCTGCTTGATCATTTTTGGAGCTCAACAGCGCCCCTAGAGTTCAGAATATAACATCAATTCTGCCTCTTGTGCTCCAGGTCCTTGCTGCCTGCTACAAGGCTCTGTCTGATCATCACGTCTACCTGGAGGGCACACTGCTCAAACCCAACATGGTGACTGCTGGACACTCCTGCCCCACCAAATTCTCCAATGAGGAGATCGCCATGGCGACAGTCACTGCCCTGCGCCGCACCGTTCCTCCAGCAGTCACAGGTAACATCATAGAGTTTGCGTCGGATGATATCGGCTTTCGTTCCGCCACCTACTAGCGCGGCTAATCGATGTTTGCCTTTTCTTGCCAAGGCGTAACATTCCTGTCTGGAGGACAGAGTGAAGAGGAGGCAACCGTCAACCTGAACGCCATCAACACCTGCCCCCTGACCAAGCCATGGGCGCTCACCTTCTCATACGGCCGTGCTCTGCAGGCTTCAGCCCTGAACGCCTGGCGCGGGGTCAAGGGGAACACGAATGCCGCCACCGAGGAGTTCATCAAGCGCGCTAAGGTTCGTTATTGATCTAAAAGTTTGTGAAGTGACTCTCTGTGCAGACATTACATCTAAGAATGTGTTTTCCAAGATGAACTAGATTTACCCCTAGTGGTGGCTTGAGTCATGATTTATCTACCAAGAGCCGTCCATGATACCCATCTTAACAGATTACGATGATTAAGTACTTAACTATAATAATAATGTGTTTATTATATTTGAGGGCTTTCTCTAAATGGAGTCAAAATGCTTGTTCACATGCACAATTTAAGATGATGATACAATCCATGTGTAAGAAGGATTCAAGATCATATTTGTGTTTTTGGAAATTCTATCAATTTGTTTGAAGGAAAGTAATTAATTTCAGACCGTTCTAAAAATATCTTATCAAAGAGACTCCAATATTTCATGTAGCAAATGACGATGATTTTTATTTCTGTCTCGTGATGTTTCTGATGATTTGCTTCCTCCCCTGCAGGCTAACAGCCTGGCCGCTAAGGGAAAGTACGTGTCCAGCGGAATGTCCGGTGCTGCGGGACAGTCTCTGTATGTGGCCAACCACGCCTACTAAACCTCCCCACCACCATCGCCCCTGCTTTCTCCAGCTTCTGCCGACCAGTAGTATCCTCCACAGCAGCTTCCCTCTCCACATCACCAGCCAATCACAGGCCTGCGGTGTCGTCTGTCTGTTCTCTCTGCAGGAGTCGTCGATAAAACGTCTTCTAGTCTTGTCTAGCTAAAAAAGTTTCTTCAACACGTTCGGGTGAAAGGTTGGAAAGCAGAACAAGGGGATTCTAAACGATTCAATAATTATTAATCAAATAGTGTTGCCTGCATGGCTGAATTATTAACACTCGATTGAAGTTATTATTTAATTTCATTTGGGAAACGTTTTGTTTTGTTTTCTCCATTTGGTCCGAAGTATTCAATTCCAAGACGCTCGCGCCAGGTTCTGTAGTTCCCATGTCTCGTGTCATTCCTGTATTTGCTGTGGTTGTGAGCGCAGAACGTTGAAGAGCAAACACGTTCTCCATTCCAGATGTTGGGTGTCCCCGAAGCATTGCAGGCAGGTATGAGTAGAGTAAACGCTGGGCAGGAACATTCCTTCTGTGTGTGTGTGTGTGTGTGTGTGTGTGTGTGTGTGTGTGTGGTGTTGAGGGAAGAAACAGAGTAGCGTGTGTGTCAGTACTTCTGTGTGCATCACAACAGTTTAACGAACAATTGACTCTCATTCCAACAGAGGAACATTATTTAATATATAGTACAAAGGTTTAGTATTGCTCATCTGTTTTGATAATCATAGGATACTAACTATTAGTTTGCTGTTTTGTGTAGTGTGCTTGAACGTACTATGCTCTCCCTCTCCATCTTTGTAGCGTAGCGATACAGAGACAGTGACGTTTATTAGCTTAATCTGCTGATGAGGACCTAACTATTCGGAGCGTTTCGAGGGGAGCGGTCACTGCTGATTTGGATAAACTGTGATGTTGTTGTGGTGTTATTCTCTAAGCACTTGATGTCAAGCAGAAAAACATATAATATAAAATAAAGAGATTAAAATCCTCAAACATGTCTCCTCTGATTTAATAATGTGGATTGAACATTGATGCTATTGCAATACGTGAACTATTACAGGAGAATTTGTCTCGAAATGGACTTAATTTGGACTACGTCATGAATCTATACAAGACGTCCCATAATTTTGAAGCAGGACTTTGAGGATGCTGCACAAGGATTCGTCACTGAATTAGTTGCAGTGTAACCAGTTGCACCTAATGGTCATGTAGTTAATTGAACAGAGTCAACTGGTATGTAATTTAAAGTGTCCGGTGACCTCAATATATAAACACTCCTGTTCCTGGAAGAGCATCATAAATATTAAGGAGCTCTCAAAACATCTCTGGGGACAAAGTATCCGTCAGGGTTTGTTCATTAAAAACATCCTGAGGAACACCATTAAATCCATTTATTAAAATACAGAAAGGATATGGCACGTCAAGTCAAAAACAAAACAGCGATCCGGTATAGTAAGGCATTAGTTGGAGAAGCAACCACGAGGCAGAGGTTCACTCTGTAGGAACTGGAAAGACCCACAGTTTGGACAAGAGAAGCAGTCCACTGGGAGAAAAGCCATGTTGGAGACCATTCCTATAGTTAAGCATGTAGAGAATGCGATTGCTGCCTAAGAACCACCATTCTTATAGTAAAGCATGGTAGTGGTAGCATCACTCCCTTCTGTAAAGGCAACTTGTAAGGCATGTGAGGAGATCGGGGCATTGTAAAGCGATGGAATGTAAATGTGAAGCTTTTAAAATTATTGAAATGGAGCTCTTGAAAATGCTGATGGATGAACTGATCGAATTTCTATTTGATATATAACCGCTTTATCTGGGCTAGCTTCAGAATCATGGCACAAAACTGGTTGACGAGCCGTCTTCCCCGAATTGCTCTTTTGGTATCCTGATTTTGTCTGCGCCATCTACATGATGCGTGTAACGACTCACAACTGTGAAGTGCGGCATTTCTGAATAATCCCTGAACGTCTTAAGGGGACACACATGCACTTGGCACAGTCTGAGGGTGTTCATTATAGCCTGCTTTGTAATAGATTATTGTGCAAAGAGGCCACTTAAATACCAAAATCATACAGGAACGTATGGGGTTCTGTTGGGCCTCCTGTCTGACCAGGGTCCTAATCCCCTCCCTTTTACAGTGCTCCTGATTTTGTGGTGTTAACAGATACGGTGTCCCTCATGGCTCTGATTTAGGCCCTTTGTTGTTTTCCTTTTATACACTGCAACATTAACAACAGAATCCTGCTAATGATATTTAAAGTTTTAAATTGGTTAGCTTTGGCAAAGCTTACTGACTTCTTGAAGCACCCTTATTTCTTTACTTAATCATGGCACATCTATCACAGCTCAGTCAGTGAAGGTGTTTTCCTTACACCACCACCAAACCCTAAAATCTGTTTAGTCAATTCATTAATGATTGGGTGGGTTTTCTCCCTCGAAGATGTATTGTCTGGGTGGGCAGCATTGCTGTCTCACAGCTCCAAAGTCCTCGGTTTAATCCTGAGCTCAAGTTACTATCTGTGTGGATTTTTTATTATTTTTTTAAGTCGGCGAGGAATTTAGATCAGTCAAGTATATACACATTACGATATAGAGGTTCAAGCGTAAGTGTCCCACTTTACGAATATTTAGTCCATTATAATACAATTAGCAGAGGGTGCTAAAATGTTATTCAATATAAAATTGCACTATAACAATACTCTATAATGAGGTTCGTCAAAGGATCAAAGACTTCATTACCAATACTTCATTATATAAGTATTGATTAATTTTGTACGTAAAACCACCTGAATAAATATTTCAGCTTGTAAAACGCTATAAAAAGTGAAGAACCATTAATAATGGTTGAAAATGACATCTTTCAAATGAGCAATTGAAATAATGAGTTATTATATTATGCTTATGGCATCATTGGGATATAAACTTGCAATAGCTTTATACTTAAACAAGGAGAAAATGATCTTTCATATTCAAGTTTCTGGATCTCACCCACTGCAGTGGAATTTTGGTCGTATACCGAGGGTCGGTTTCCTGTTGGAAGGTTACACTTCTCGACAGTTTCAAGTCTCTTGTAGATTGGAACAGGTTTGCTTCTATGGTTTCCTTGTATTTGGTGTTATCCATCTTGCCCTCAACCCTGACCAGTCTCCCATTCCATGGTGATGAAAAGCATAGCCACAATGTGATGCTTCCACCACCATGCTTCACTGTAGGAATGGTGTTCTCAGGATGAATGAGCAGTGTTGCTGTTCTGCTAAACATTTGTGCCTCATCAGACCAAAGAATCCTTTTCAATATTGACCGTCTATGGTTGTCCTGTGAACGGCTTCTTGCATGTGAGCTATGGATCTCTCCAGCTACTTCACATTCACCCTTGGACTCTTGATTGCTTCTCTAACTAATCTCCTCTGCACCTGCTCACTGGTATTTGCTGATTTTTTTAAAGTAATGGATTTCACTGTGTTTAGTGTAATGGTCAAATTTTGGATTGTTTTATAACCAAACCCTGATATATACTTTACCAAAACTTTGTCCCAGATTTATTTTGGATTTCATGATGGTGCTTGTTTAGGTATACAAACTCTGGGTTCTACCATGAACAAGTCTAGTTATACTGAGATCATGAGACACTTTTAATTGAACATACAATAGACTCAATTCAGTTAATTATGTCACTTCTGATAGCAGCTGGTTACACTGGGACTAATTCAGAAGTTTCACAGCTGGGTCATTCCATCACAACTGGTCCAATACAAGTGGCTTGACCATTTTTTCTTTTCTATTTATTTATTTGTGTGTGTATTTATTTATTTATTTTACTTGGTTTAACCATGACAGCCACCTTTGTGTCATGGCACACAGCAAATTTTGGTTATACAAATGTTTACGGAAACCTCAATATCTTGGCTCAGGATGGTCCTAGCTCCTTGGGTGGTCTCTAGAGAACATTACAAGGTACATGTACATATAGAAACAGTTTGCACAGACGTCAAACTTAATTCCAAGTGTAATGCTTAATATTGCTCACAGTTCCACTTTTAGGGACACTGTCTCATCTCTGACTGTTTTACAGTGGACAGGAGGGGATGGATGTTGTTGGTGTTGTTTCTCTTTCTTTCTGGTATGTAACCTCACAGCATAGGTGACTGTATTCAGTATGATATCAAATACAAATGACAACAAAGTCTCCAAATAAAATACATAAAAGACTTGAATTCAAGCTAAAAAATATATTATCTGACCAGACCAATATTTCCAGGACCTGTATTTTAGCCTCACTTTAACTTATGTACAGTCAGTTTAAGGCTTAAAAAATATAATAATAAAAAAGAAATAAAGATTATATATATATATATATATATATATATATATATATATATATATATTAATTGAAATATAAGATGTAAATCACTTCCAAATCACTTGATAACATTACTGTAAATGCACGTAAACCTTCTAGACTATTTGGCGTTCTTAATCTTTATTAGATTATATTTTCTATCATTTTGGTCATGAACGTTACGAATTTTACATTACGACTTGAATGTTAAAAATGTTGTACATTATTGGAAGTTTTTTTTTTTCAGGCATACTATTTTAAACTTTTTCTTTTCTTCTTTTTTTAACTCATAGACTCATTAATTTTTTGTAATACACATACGTGATAATGAGACAATCAAAATTCATATATCATGCAATTTTTAAGTAAAAATATAAAGAATGATAAGGATATACATATAAATAATTTACACATGAAAGGGTTAAGGGTGTTTCAGCTTAGTCAGTCCTGGGGTTCCCAAACATTTCCAGGGCAAGGCCCCCCAACTGGCATTAACATTTGCCCCCCTTTTGCAAGATGTCTTTAAAACACATTGAAAATACAGACTTTTGAATATAGCCCCCTTTAAAAAAAAATTTTTTTAAATTAATAACTACATTTTACATATTTACATTACATTAGGAATTGATTGTGTGTGTGTGTGTGTGTGTGTGTGGTTGCCCCCTGGCGGCCCCACTTTGAAAACCACTGAGTTAGGCAACTCGTGCTGTGATACCGAGTCAGGACAACTCAAAATATAACTCCAACTTAAAAAAAATAAATAAATAAAAAGTCGAGTAGAAAGTATCAATGATACATATTTGAAACATTTTACATTTTTGAGCAAAAATGGGTTTTAAACATTGCTGTTTTTTTGTCATGTAATTGTCAACATTTAAAGAAAAATAATAATAAACACGCCGTTATTTGCATTTTGTTTTTCACTTTTGAACCCCAAAAAACGAATGAACGCACCTCACGGACCTCAAATCATTTGTAAACGCCTATTCTTATTTTCCCTTTGCCTCATGTATGCTGTTTCCCACTTGTCCTGCTAAGGCTTCCGTACAGCAAACTAAACCCGCCTCTTCTCTGATTTGATTGGACAAACCGTATGCAGATTCTTGGTCTCTGATTGGTCAGCTACGTCATATGCGGTAGTAATTTCCTGCAGCAATGACAGTAATGGAGATAGGTGAGCAACTCCTAAACATTTCCTCATATGTCATGAACTGTCATGAAGTAATGTATTTTATTTCTTTTAATTTCAACATGTGCTGTAATTGCAGAAAAGCGGCGTGGGAGAAATGCTGCCCTGGCCATCGCCGCTGTGGTCATCCTTCTTGGCTTGCCGTTGTGGTGGAAGACGACAGAAACATACCGCGCCTGGCTCCCATACTCCCAAATCTCCGAGCTCGACTCCTTACAGGTATCCATCCACCTTCTTAACATTACTACATCAGCCATCAACCAAAGTCTGATCAACTACCAAAACCCCAGGCTGAGATGGTCACACTGGTAGTCCATCTCTGCAAACTGGGAAGTGCTGATCAGATCAGTTTGTGGACACCTGAGCTGTGGGTTTTTTATTTTTATTTATTTTTTATTTTTTTTATTCATTTTCATGTGACTCATTTACGTATAATTCATTTTCTTGTGGTTCATTTACATGTGATTCATTTATGTATGATTTCATTTTCATGTGATTCATATTCAAGTGATTCATTTACATGTGATTCATTTACGTATGATTCATTTACATGTGATTCATTTACGTATGATTCATTTACATGTGATTCATTTACGTATGATTTCATTTTAAATGTGATTCATAATCAAGTGATTCATTTACATGTGATTCGTTTACTCATTTGCTTCTCTTTAAATCCAGTTTTAGACTGTGATATTACAAAGGTCTTTCCAGATTACTTGCTACACTGTAGGAGATAACCCCAGTAAAATTGCCTGAATTCTATAATATAATTTGTTCATGTTAGGTTTAAATCCTGTAAAAACAAATTCGCAATGAAATAACATTACATCCTTCAAAGCATTGGCATGTTCTGCTTACTCTCACAATCCACCAAACACCCACACACCCAAAGTCTCCATAAACAAATGAGACAGCGGTGTATCCTACAAAAACCGAACGTCGTCCACAATGTGAAAACAACTCGGAGAGTAAGCTGGTCTAACCAACAAAATGAGCTGTGTTTTTATGCTTTCCAAAGCTCCAGTTAAGCGTCGACGTCGAGGTGGTGTTTTCTCGAGGAACCCTGAGCCCAGAGCAGCAGAAGAAGGTCCCACTCAGTCAGACCAAAGAGCAGGAGCACCAGGTGGATGGTGAGTGAAAGATCGTTCCAGGTTCCTTGATTCGGAGAACTGTTTCAAAACGTCTGCCGGAAATGTTTATTCCGTGTTTTTCCTCCACGCTTTAGCTAAGAACCTGCTGCGATATAGGTACGAAACCAAGTATCGCACGGCTACCGTCATGGAAGAAGATGCTTTAAATCAGCCCACAGCTCAAGGTACTTTGTAAACTGCAGACACTTTTTAGAAATATAGAATCGATCTATATCAACAATCTGTCTTGGGGTTAAAAGCCGGGCTTTACCGTTTCTCTCCTCACGCAGAGGCGGATCTTTCTCTGCACGTGCTCAGTGAGAGCGCTTGTGGCTCTGTTGTGGTGTACGTCATCCCCGAGTCGTCAACCTTGCTACCAGCTGTAAGATGTACACTTTTTTGCGCGCACACACACGATGTAAACGTCAGGGCTGTCACTCTCAGATTCAGTTTAATAGGTTCATGGACGTTGAGCTGGAACCCTGTGATATGAATCATGCTTTATAGAACTAGAGTTTGTTGTCACTGATATTAAGAAAGATGGTTGACCGCTCTGTTTCTACATGAAGGATGTGAAGGTATATGTGGGTCAATGGCGCACTGCTTTGCTGCGTGCTGCTCCGCTTCCACCTGCCGGGAGTCTGAAGGAGGTGCTGTCCGCTCTGGAGCCTCAGGTCAAGCAGGTGATCGACACCATGTCCTTTAGCCACCAGGAAATCGTTGGCGCTCTGAGCGACCGCATCCGCATCAGCCAGGTCAGCAAGGAGAGCCTGGTCGACAGCATGAGGGCCATCAAGTCCAGTCCAGGTCAGGACTAACACCCTGTCATGTTCTATTCCTTACATAATCCACACCTTCTGGCCAATCAGTCTGTGCTGGATGTTCAACTTTATTATTATTATTATTATTATTATTATTATTTCCTTCTCCTCAGGTTATGAAATCACGTTCAGCCTCTTGAACCCTGACCCCAAATCCCACAGCCTCCACTGGGACATTGAGGGAGCTGTTCATAGCTACATCCAGCCTCTTCTGAACAAACTGACCCCAATAGCGAACTTCTCTGTGGACTCGCAGGTATTTCAGTATAAAAAAACGTTTCTACTAGCCTTTGAGTGCTGCGAATGTTTCTGAGAAACCATTTCTCTTTCTCTTTCAGATCCTGTACTACGCAGTGTTGGGGGTCAACCCTCGTTTTGACAACGCCGTATCAGCGTACACTCTCAACGCAGCCAGCCTGGCGCACGTCATCAATCCTGTGGAAGCCAGGCTAGGTGGGGGTATTTTTCTAGTTTGCGTAAATAAACACGGGTTATTTCCATGGCTTCAGATTTAGACGTATTTGCACCCAGCAAGAAAGGGAAAAATACCCGTCTCTCGTGCGTCCACTAGTTAAAATCGTGACGCATTTTATGGTGCGTTCTCTTGTCTAGGCTCCAATGCTGCGTCTTCATACCCGGTGCTGAACTTCCTGCTGTATGTACCTGAAGCCCATCACTCTCCGCTCTTCATCAGAGACCACAGGAAGAAGGAAGTGTCTTCAAACGCCTTCCACAGCCCCCGCTGGGGAGGGATAATGGTACAGTCTGTTTTCCTCACCATCACCGTGCATGTTTTCTTTAACTGCGTAATGTGTTTTCCTTTATACCTGTCTATTTGTTGTTGTTGTTTTTTTTAGGTGTACAACGTGAACGACATGTACGGACCTGAGGCGGAATTTCCTGTCGATATCAACATCGACATGGCCAAAGTAATGGGTGTCTTCTTGGCACAGTTGAGGTCCGTCATCGAAGTTCACACATAGTTGTTACATTTCACCCGACTGCCCAATACGTAGTTTTTTCTCCCCGACATGCTTCTGTCTTCCTCTCAGGCTGTTATTGGGAGTACATAAGACGCAACCTCCTCCCGGTTTTGTTCTGCAGAGCCCAGGCAGCGCAGGATTGGTCGATTGGGAGCTGGACCGGCTGCTGTGGAGCCGCAGCGTAGAGAACGTGGCTACCGCTACGACCACCATCACATCGCTCGCTCAGCTCCTCGACCAGATCAGCAACATCGTTATTAACGACAACATCGCCCAGCAGGTGAGGGAGCGCCGCTCATCCCATCGTTAACTATCTTCCTATAACAGCACATCCTGTAGCGTTTTCCTTCGTAATTCTTCACTACGCTACATATCCACAAAGCAATCCGGTTCATGACCATGAATACGTTTTTTCTTTGACAGCATACGTTTCTTTTCCTTTTTTAATTTGGAAACTGCATTTTTGCTCGCTTCTACGGACATTAACTCAAGAGGCATCGAAGACGTAATCTGCGACGTTTTGTCTTTCTGTTGCAGGTGTCCAGTGCGGTGACGTCGCTCCAGGCTGCCATGGCGGAGCTGGAGGCCGGGAACTTGGCCTTTGCCCTGCAGTACAGTCGGGAGGCCATACTGGCTTCTGAGAGAGCGTTTTTCGACCCCTCTCTTTTGCATCTGTTATACTTCCCTGATGACCAGAAGTTTGCCATTTACATCCCTCTCTTCTTACCCATGTGTGTGCCCATTGTGCTCTCGCTGCTCAAGATCGTCAATGAGATTAGACAGAAACGTGCTGACAAGCTGGCCAAAAAAGACTGAGAAGACTAATGCACACGCAGAATCTGTTGGTGCCTGTGAATTTTGTTTCTATGCACTGATTTTTCATTACACTGTACGTTGTTACTAAAGACAGTCTGTTGTGTAGATATTTACAGTCATATACAAGGACTGTGTTGTTGGTTTAAAGGCTGGAAAGCATAAGTACTCTTCAAATTCCTTCGGAGTCACCTTATGAACTGAACCGTTTATGCGTTTTCGGGTATTTTTTGTGTGCACTGAGGGGAGGAGTGTTCGTCACGTCAGTGTTCATTCATACATTTAAAAGATCCATCCATCCATCCATCTTCTACCGCTTATTCCTTCTTCAGGGTCGCGGGGAACCTGGAGCCTATCCCAGGGAACATTGGGCACAAGGCGGGGTACACCCTGGACAGGGTGCCAGTCCATCGCAGGGCACAATCACATACACACTCACACACTCATTCATACACTATGAACAATTTAGACACGCCAATCAACCTACCATGCATGTCTTTGGAGGAAAACCGGAGTACCCGGAGGAAACCCCCGCAGCACGGGGAGAACATGAATACTCCGGACCCTGGAGGTGTGAGGCGAACGTGCTAACCACTAAGCCACCGTGCGCCCCATTTAAAAGATTTATTTATTTATATATTTTTCATAGAATCAATGAAATTTTCATTTAACTAGTTACTTCTTCTTCCAAAACCCAGGTTTATCAGGGTTCAGCACAATTTACAGCCCAGCTACATCTTTAAAACCACACAAAAGGCCTGAAACTAACCGAAAAAATTTGGATATTAGAAAAGCAATGTTAATTTTCCTTCTTTTTCCGCAGTCTTTGCATGGGGAAACCAGTTCACCGTGGTGTGCACCAATGATCTGATTCACAGTATCTACAATAAGCCCTTTTATTGTCAGCGCTTATTGTGAACATTATGTGGTGGACAAAAGCATGTTCTAATGAAATTGTTAAACTGTCCAGTAAGTTTTGTCTTGAGCTACATCGTCCAAACAGCTGGGACATATTTAATATGAAAAACATTTTAGGTTGTACTATAACTTTTTTTTATTGCCCCCCCAATTTTAATCCAGATGTGAGTGTCTGGTTGTTGTTGTTTTTTTTCTCTTTGTAATTTGCTATGACTTGAATTACAATATTACTTATTCATTGACTGTATTTTGTTTTCACACTTGAGTTTTCCCAGCAGAACACAAGGTCTGACAATATCACCGGAATCCTCATGACGTTTGAGCTCTTATAGACATGCTTATTGTCCATATGAAAGGAAAATATGAATGTATTACTATTTTACTTATTTATATATATATATATATATATATATATATATATATATATATATATATATATATATATATATATATATATATATATATATTTATTTTATTTATTTTTTTTTTTATAAAAAATATTGAAGGCATTAACACTGAAGTAACACACACCTGTGGAGTAATGCCATGAGCATTAGTGAAGTAAATCTGGCACGTGGATATGATGTGTCTGAAGCGGTCACACAAAAATATAGAAACCTGGATAGTTAATAGTTTAATGAAAGGACTGAACTAGGTCTGGGGTTCAATTCCTGTTTCAGCACGGTGTGTGTGTGTGTGGAGTTTGCATATTCTCCAGGGGTTTCCTCCGGGTACTCTGGTTTCCTCCCTCGGTCCAAACACATGCATGGTAATCTGATCGGCGTGTCCGTAGTGTGTGAATGTGAATGTGTGAGTGTGCCCGGCGCTGGATTGGCACCCTGCCTCGTACCCGATGATCCCTGCGATAGGCTCCCCCTTGACCCTGTAGGATAAGCAGTATAGAAAAACGTATGGACGCATTAGGTAGGATTAGCCATCTACGTAGTCATTTACATGGGTGTGATGTTTAAGCGCTTGGGCTATTTTTTGTTTGATTTTAATTATTGATTATTTAATTATTATTACCCCCTCAATACCCACTCATGTTCATAAACCTCTGCCCTTGGGTCATCTCCCCTGGCCCGTAGTGTGTCTATAAAATGGTTGACAGGAGGCCCATCCAAACCAAACCCAAGCATTCAGGACCGGAAGTCAGTTTTCAAAAACATTGAGTACACTTGTGCTGAGGTCATGACTTAAGCCAATATTTTCATCATGTCCTAAATATCTTCCAGGTCATGTATACAAAGTACAATTATTATTATTATTATTATTATTATTATTATTATTATTTTTTTTTTTTACAATAAAAAAAGTATATTAATAAGTTAAACCCATTTAAAAAAAATACACCAACATGGGTAGTTTAACGTGCTTACAACTGTATTTTGTACAAAATGAAGATTAAAAAAAGGAACTAAATCGAAAAAATAAATAAATCTCCATTTCACTCAGGCGCGTGTTAACCACGTGACCGCGCATGGTTGGGTTCGATCTCAAATGGCCCCTCTTGGTATATATAGGGCACTAGGTAGGGCGTATAAAACAGCGTCTTACGCTCCTGACTTAGTACGCCTACATAGTACACACGACGCCATTTTGAGTTCAGCCCCTGATTCGTATTGGGTTGCAGCGCCCGAGCGGAGGAGCAGGAAGAAGCGAAGGCGCCATCTTAGGTGCGAGACGCGTGTTTGTTTGTATGTATTTTTTCTGTGTGTTCGGACGCCCTTTTGTTAATTGAACTCTGGTACGTATTGCGTTTATATCGCTAAGCCGTTCAGCGTTACGTTCTACCGCTTGCTAGGTTTCTGTTTCAAGTGCCGACGTGTTTATTTGTTGTTAGAATATGTCTAGCGGTGGAGTGATCCGCGGTCCTGCGGGAAACAACGACTGTCGGATCTACGTGGGGAATCTGCCCCCGGACATCCGCACCAAAGACGTCGAGGACGTGTTCTATAAATACGGAGCAATCCGTGATATCGACCTGAAAAACCGAAGAGGAGGACCACCGTTCGCGTTTGTGGAGTTTGAGGACCCCAGGTAAAGGAAAAAAAAACATTCAGCTAGTTGGCTAACGTTAAGCTAGGTTACATGGCGACAGCGGAGGGGGGAGGGGCCGATTTAAAGCTTTAAACTGCAGTGTAATTTTTTCAAATAGCTCACGAGTCCAAATCGTGGTTATTTATTTATTCATTCATTAATTTTTAAAACATGTTCTGGCAGGGATTGGAATGAAATTTAAAGCCACTGTTGCGACTTTCCAGGGTAAAGTAGCTAAAGCGTGCAAACAACAAAAAGCGCCGCTAGATGTCGTTATAGACTAATCGCAGATTAATATTGAATATTCATGAGCATTTGCATATCGAGCGGATTGGATGGGGGGAATTTTCAGTTTGATCAGAATAGGAAACGTTTTTTCCTCTCTCAAATTAAGAGAGAATAATGGTTTGGTCATGACACACACAAACTCACTGTTTACATGTTTATTATATGCGTTCATTTCTATTAGGAGTGCAATATGTCGGTCGTTTTGTAGTTCTTTTACTAAAGTGGTAGTAGGTAGCTGGGAAATGTATATGGGTAGACGTTTATTTATTTATTCATAGTAAATATCAGCAAGAAGAGACTTTAAAGTGAGAGAAATATGGGAGCGACGGTGGTGACAAGTGAGTGGTTGCAGAGAAATAAAGCCATTCGAAATCGCGTACTAATCCATACATGTGTGTTATGACTACATTCGCCGTGTTAGCACGGTCATGTGGCCTTCGACTCGCGTAGAGTGCATCGGTTGCTTACTGCGAAATCTCGCATGAACCAGTACGCCATCCGGGCATTTCTCACCTATTGAGATTTCAGACATACTTTCCCTCTGGTGTACCGCTTTTCGCCTACTATATAGTAGGTAAGTATGGACACAGCCGATCAGGGGTTGTTCATTGGAAAAAGTGAAGGTCAGTAATCGATCGTAAGGATGCTATAGCGATGAGTAATTTGTCGTTGGGAACGGGCATTCAGTAAACACAATTTGACACAAGGTCGGCATCTTTGCAATACAGCAGGAGAATAAACCTAAGAGATTAGTTGTTATTTTGAGGGGAAAAAAACATCCTCCCTTAAATTCTGTATATGTACTCCGTACCGCCATTTCGGTGCTGCAGAAACTGAATACTGCGATGTCTGTCTTGTACCGGATTAATAGCAGAAACAGAAATTGTACAGATTTTCCAATCACGAATGCCATTAATCTCTCTTCTTCTGCCTCAATATAAATATCTTGTGTACGATAAGAAAGGTTCTCTAAACTCGTTCCTATCAGGACTCCTTCCACGTTGTTGGTGGACAATGTACTTTAAATAATAACGTAACTATATAACGATATCTTTGCGGATAGTCGCCGTGATTTTTAACAGACTCGTGACAGACGGGGTTGCTTAACAAGACAAGTGTGTGCAAATACAACAACCACAGCATACGAGGATTAAAAACCCTGTAAGAACAACGCAGCGTGTATAGATACGTGTTAAATACGCTACATTCTTTTTCACATTCTCTTTCTTTAGAGATGCAGAAGATGCTGTGTACGGGAGAGATGGCTATGACTACGATGGCTATCGTTTGCGGGTGGAGTTCCCCAGGAGTGGAAGAGGTGGGGGAAGAGGTGGCGGGGGAGGTGGAGCTGGGGCTCCCCGAGGCAGATACGGCCCTCCGTCCCGGCGCTCTGAGTACAGGGTCATAGTTTCAGGTTGGTACATTTTCTTAACGTTTTACCACATTGTAAAAAGCATGCATTGTGTTTAGGCATAAAAAGGCCAGCTTTGTGTTAACGCTTTCCCTGTTCGTGCACAGGACTCCCTCCTAGCGGAAGCTGGCAGGACCTAAAGGATCACATGCGTGAAGCAGGTGATGTATGTTACGCTGATGTTTTCCGAGATGGCACCGGTGTTGTGGAGTTTGTGCGCAAAGAAGACATGACCTACGCGGTGCGAAAGCTGGATAACACTAAGTTCCGGTCCCACGAGGTACGTTTGAGTTTCTGAATAGGAACCGCCATTGGGAAGGACAGGACAGGACAGGGCATAGCTTAAGGATTGGGATGTTTCAAGGTAAGGTTGTCAGAAACCCGTGGTGGAGCCACATGGACTAGGAGGATCCAAGGAATGGCTTACTTGAATGTAAGTGTTTTTGCTATTAGGTTATGTATTTGACACCAAGATTTGTGCTAGTTCTTACTGTTTATTGTCTTGACATCCCTTTCTTGCCACTCCTATGCTTTAAATTCCTTTTTTATAGATTGTATGCTTCAATTATTTTGTCTTAATGTGGGGTGAAGCTTTAAATGTTAGACTAAGTGACGATGCCACAGCCATTCATGGCCTGGAGGCAAGGGAGCAAAGTTATCCATGCTCTCTGATTGGGAGGGATGGCATGGCATACTCTCTCCGCTGTCAATCACAGCGACACTAACCAATCGTGGGTGTCTGTGAACTCGGTGTATGCAGTAGAGTGCGGATAGCACTTTCCTGAGTGTGCTACGCTGCCCTGTGATGCAACATGACCACCAGCAGTTTGAAGAGATCTGATCCGCTGGCTTTACGTGTCTCGGAGGAAGCACGCGTTAGCCTGTCGATCCTACGATCGCTTGACCTGAATTGTCAGATGATGAAATTTTGGAGGGAAAATGTGATGCTAACATTTTTTTTGTTTCAGGTCTGAAAGCGGTAAGTAATTCCTGAATTAGTTAAATCGTTCGCCGGTTCTGTGTTAGAAAGCGATCTGTTATGTGTTTCCTAGGGTGAGACCGCTTACATCCGCGTAAAGGTGGACGGCCCACGCAGCCCGAGCTACGGGCGGTCACGCTCTCGTAGCCGCAGCAGGAGCCGGAGCCGGAGCAACAGCCGTAGCCGCAGCTACTCGCCACGCCGCAGCAGAGGATCTCCACGTTACTCACCCCGCCATAGCCGTTCTCGCTCCCGCACTTAAAACTCCAACGATACACACCCTGCGTCGCCCTCTGCTGGACCCACGCTTGTACTCCATCGCCCTCTTGACTTGTCTCCTCGTGGCCCGAGTCGAGATCATCTTTGGTTTGCAGCGGAAAATTCCAGAAATGAGTCGTTTTCATTTTAATCATTTAGCTAACGAGATCAAAATGAAATGTAGTTAAGTGGATGTTCCCGTTTGTCTTCCTTCTCCCTCATCTTAAAGAAAAAAAGAAAAAAAACATAGCACCCTTCCTAGTGTTCTGTCCTGTCTTATCCTATCCTGTCCCCCCTCCTCCCTTTATGTCTTTTGTTCTGCATCCATATTTTAACTGGTGTTTCATACCCCATTGTTTGTACACATGATAGAAAAGGTAGATATCCAAATGCTCAAAAAAAAAATGTTTTTGAGAAATTGGCTGTTTTTGTTAGGGTTTGGGGTGTGGGGTAAGTTGGGTTTTACTTTTGCTGGTTAGGATTTTTGTTGCAAAACTGTTCTATTTTTACCTTTTCATGTGTCTTTCTATAGACAACAGAGGAGCAGGATTAAAGAATGCTTTGGAATAAAGGATTGTCAAGCACAGTTCATTCATATTAGGATAAAGCGTTTTTGGAGGAGGAGGAGCAGGCATTTCAATTTTGGCAATGGTATGATGACAAGCGTTTTTAGTCACCTTCAAACAAATTGCAGGATTTTTTTTTCTTCCTCAGACTTTCCGTTACCTGAATATTCTTAGTGAAGTAACATTCGTTTTTTGTTTTTTCTTTCTTTTTGCTTTGCCATTTTACTCTCCTTTTATAGTTCCCTCTCCTTTTTTTTTTTTTGTACCTGTTCTTCATTGGCCTTTAGTGCCAAGCATGCATGTGTTCTGTCTTAATGCCATGCTCGTGCATACATTTTTTTTTTTTAAATATATATATTTTTTTGCTTGTCCTAAATACAAAACATTTGTCATGTAAAGTGGACCTGGATCGTGCCATTATAGAGCAACCACACAAACATCTCAGGAGATACTGATGGAAGAAGGTTTGCCTTGTGCACTTGTATCAATGTAAATTGCAAATCCATTAAGGAAATTATGCTTTTTTTGTTGTTGTCTGTGACGTTGGTACAGCATAATGTTAATATGGTACTTAAAGGTTTTTTGTCATAGTTAAGTACTCATTTTATGCTTTGAAGGAAAAAAAAAAGAAAGAAAACGCCGCTCCTATGATAATCTCTTAGAAGCTTTTGACATAGCTGTGATTCTAACTTGATCCCTCTTTTTGATTTTGCTGGTATTCAAAGGTTTGGATTGGAGGAGGGACACACTGTCTCCCGATCCTTGGAGCCGGATCATTGGATCAGTTCAGGATCAGGATTAGGATTAGGATAAGGATGGATACATACATGGAGCAGGATCAATTTACCGGGAGCGGGAACCGTAGGAGAGGATCCCAACCCCTCACCAAAACCGCACTTAACGGAGATAAAAACAAACAAACAAAAAAAAAAAAGCAGAAAACCTTTCAATTGGCTTTTCTAGAACCAAATTAAAAAAAATATTTTTTTTTCTTTTTTGTTTTTGCGGCGCCAGACCAAAGAGGCACACACTGAAGGGATCCTGCGATTGTTTTTCTTTTATGAGATGAGTTTTTGGTATAAAGTGGAGCAGAGCCAGGAACCGGGAGGCTGGATCAGTTGCTTTGGATGGAATCCACATGAGGAGCTGGGTAAATAGAGGGATTTAAGGTTTTGGGAGGGTGGGATGGGATGTACATAATGAAGGGGATTTTGTAGTTAATTTAGGGATTCAAATATACAAAATGCTTCTCAATTTTTAGTTGTGTATGTTGGAATTGGTGGGATTTTCTGAATTGGCTACTTCTGATTTCTAGTTTGTAGTGTTTAGTTTTTTTCTTTCTCTTTCTTTCAATAAAATTTGGAAATCTAGCACGTGTGGAGTTTTTCGTTTGCATACTTATTCATGTTACTGTGTGCTCTTCTTTTTGGCTTTTTTTTTAATAAATAAAAGATCAACAGTAAATGTGCACGTGAAAAAAGTTTGGGTTCTGTGGATATTTTTATAACTACATTGTGCTATTTATTGCAAAACCTGGGATAAAAGCTCTCAACTATTGTTGCAGAACTGCATGTAAAATAATACCTCATGAATGATAGATGAATACTAAGAAAAGTCAGCTTCCTGTTCTACCGGGCCATGCTCTCGTCTGCAGTGGCGCATGCACGTGTAACTGATGCTCGCTTAAAGAGCTCCAATGAACTTGCTTCTTCAAATCAATCGGAGGATACCGTACTTGGTCATCATTACCGATGAACCGGATTTGAACCCAATTCTTCCCACCCTGTGTAGAGATTTTTGCACGTTTCTCTGCTTGGTGTGAATGCAGACTCTGGACTTACACATACTATACTAAAGGTTTGTGGACCCCTGACCATCACACCCATTATGTGGTTTCTCCCCAATCTGTTGCCACAAAGCTAAACGAATGCGATTGTATAGAATGTCTTCGGTTGCTGTAGCGTTGCAATTTCCCTTCGCTGGAACTAAGAAGCCCAAACCTGTTCCAACACCACAATGAAATGTGGTTCCCTGACCTCAACCCCACTGAACACCTTTGTTATGACCTGGAACACCACTGTACCCCAGGCCTCCTCACCTGACCTCAGTACCTGACCTCACTAATGCTCTTGGTTCTGAACGAGCTCAAATCCCTACAGTCACTCTCCAAAATCCAGTGCAAAGCCTTCCTAAAAGATTGGAGGCTGCTTTAGGAGCAAAGGGGGATCTACTTTGGACCGGGCATGTGGGTGTTAAGGTCAGGTGTTCATATATATTTTTTGTCCATATAGCGATATCAAATTTTGGATAGTTCAGACTCTTTGGCGTTTGTCTCAATCTTGGGCCTATGAATTGTCTATCCTACCATTCCATTGAAGTGATATATTTGGTATGATAAAGGCTGTATGTGGGTGGCATTGCCAACTCATAGCTCCAGGGTTCGGTTCTGAGCCCTGGTTACCGTCTTGTATGGATTTTTGCATGGTCTTCCCGTGTTCGTCGTTTTCTTCCAGGTTCTCCAGTTTCTTCCCACAGTCCAAGATGGATTGGGCATACTGGATTGCCCCTAGGTGTAAATGTTTGTGAATAGTGTCCAGGGATGGACTGGCTGACCAATGAATCCGGACTGTATTCGCCCACCTTGCAGCCAGTGTTCCTGTAATAAACCCTGGAATTAGTATGAAGAAACATGAGATGAATGAACAACAACAAAAAGCTTTATTTTAACTTTGGTGTCGCCAAAACATTCCATTGTGAGAACAAATACTACATTTGTAAACGTACAACATAGTAAATCGACCCCCCCTTTCATATTTTGAACATATACGGTCGAATAATTGATGTCAAATATACCATGAAGCATATTTCCACGAGGCCTGGATCGAGAGAACAATGCGCGAGCGCATTCCTATCCCGCCCTAATGCATTGTGGGATGAAATAAAACGCGGGCAGTAGGAAGCTAGTGGAAAACGCTTGCAACGTGCCGGTAGAGACGGCACCGTAGCCAATGAGAGGGCAGGTGCAGTGAGGAGGGCGGGGCTTTGAGGTCCTCGTCCCCCCCCCAAACACACACTTCAGGATGCGTAGTCGAATATGAGTGAGAAGCGCAGCCGCTGCATGGACAGTGGAGAGAGTTGAAGAGCAGTCTGTGGTTCAAACGTGGCGTTTGGTGGTCTAAAAGAAACAAGCTTGAAGTAAAACAGCTCACCGGTGCAGAACTTGTCACAACACGGTAAGCTGTGTGTAAGTGCGCGCGCGCGCTTGGTTCGCCGCGTGTCGTTGCATTTATCCGGCGTTTCGACGTTTCTTTCCGTGCACGCCGACAGGTTTATTGGAGGAGCAAAGCATGACCTGCAAAATCCCCCAGGCCATGGCAGCTGTGCGCGGAAGACGGGTTTATTAGGGAGGGGGCTCTGTGGAGTCAAATACGGTTCACGTGGATAAACGAGTGCCTTCTTTCTTATTTATTTATTTATTTATCTATCTATCTATTTATTTATCAGTCCTGATTTGTGAACTCGAGTGACGTCGGTTTTACGTTTCAGGTTATTTTATGGGTACACTTTTAAAAAGTTGGCCTCTCATACCAATTATTTACACTGGTTTGTCTGTGAATGGTTAGTTAATGATTTTTCCCCCCTTATAATTGACTTTCCCAGTATAATACCACTTACTCATAGACAGAGCTGGATTAATTTGTTTATTATTATTATTTTTTAAATGGGTTCAATTAATTTATTTTCTTCATCCATCTGTCTGTGTATATATTGTGTGTGTGTATGTGTGTGTGTGTGTGTGTGTGTATATATACACATTATATGTGTGTATATATTGTGTGTGTGTATATACGTTATATATACTCACATTATGTGTGTATATACATTATATATACACATACATTGTGTGTATATATGTATATATATACTATATATATACACACATTATGTGTGTATATACATTATATATACACATACATTGTGTTGTGTGTGTGTGTGTATATATATTGTGTATATACATTCTATATACACATACATTGTGTGTATATGTGTGTGTATATATATGTTATATATACACACATTATATGTGTGTGTGTATATACGTTACATATACACACTGTGTGTATATACATTATATATACACATACATTGTGTGTGTGTGTATATGTGTATATATACGTTATATATACATAAATTATATATGTGTGTGTATATGTATGTGTGTATATACTTTGTGTGTGTGTGTGTGTGTATGTCTATCTGTCTGTATGTCTATCTGCTTATTTTGAACAAATGCCTTTTCGTAAAACTACTCAATTCGGTTTTATTTACATCTTACAGATCTCCGACTCTAGATATTGATTTAAACGTAACCGTTCCCCCTCCAGAGGCGACGGTGGCAAGGGGAAAACTCCCTGAGAAGGCATGAAGAAACCTTGAAATGAACAAGGACCCGGCCAGCTCTCCAACTGTTTACTATAGAGTCCGGCAGTGCTAGGTGTAAAGGAAAGATCTTTGGTATAAGCATCCGAGTCCTATTTTTTAACTAGAATACCCAGGTGAAGTTATTGACTGTGTAACGAGTGAGACTTGAGCAGAGTTCGGGGTCCAACCGCAAAAGTGACTGACTGTGGTATTTAGTATATTTTTGTCATTCCTAATTTTGCCACATTGCAAGTGAACTTTCTACATTGTACTTAAGTGTCCAGTGCTATTCCTTAAATCTGGTTTATTTTTTTTGCTAAAAATCGTAATGGTAATCCTGTCCAGACACAATTATTCCTTTATAATTGTGGCCCTGGAATATCTCGCGAGTCCGGATCCGTGTCCTCCAGCCTGGCCTGGATCCGTTTGCATAAACTTCACACGAGAATTGTTTACACAATTCAAATTTGTACAACTGTTCACATTCCTCTTGGGCTGAATGACATTTAAATCTGTCTGGTTGAACAGGACACGGCCTTGTACTGCCCACTGAAGCTGAAACTACCCACTCAAATTCATTAGCCGTTTATTGTATTTGTCCCTGGACCACACCACTGAGTGTAGAGCATTGAATATTACACTCTCCAGGAAATCCAGTATGCTGTTTCCTGTGCTGTCGGGCAACAAAGGTTAGGTTTGTTCTTCCTCTCCTGGGCGGAAAATGGGAGAATCTCGTGTGGCCTTTTTAAACTGTTATTCATTTTATTTTATCTGGCTGTGTTAGTTCCTTAAGACCTCTTGTAAACTTCTCCTAATTTTTTCAGTGTGCAAAACTAGATGCAGAATTTGCTGCTTTTGTACAGAAACAGAATCCACCGGTTTAGTCATTGAATATCGGCTAAGAAACGGTGCGATTTTGCCCATTCTTGCATTTCATGACTGCAGGGAAAATGCAGAACATGACACCGTTTATACAGCTCAATATATGCAACTCAAAGGTCGTTCTTCAAAATGGAGGGAAACACATGCATGTCAGAATGGCTTTTATTTAATCATTTATAATTGTAAAAAAACAAAAAAAAAAAAACTCGGTGATTGGCTTGAATTTAAAATGCGGATGTATTGGAAGATGTACATATTTTTGCTTGTTGGTATTAATTACACCAAATGGTCAAGAAATGAAAATCCTTTTGTTTAGATGTCAATTTCAGCACCGTTTATGAATCCGATAAAGCATGGAGGCCCAATGCCGAGCCTGGTGCCGGTGTCCTAACTGATCACGTAACGAATTAATTAAACTCCAGGAAATTACCGGGTTTAGAAACAAACGGCATGTGTTTTCTAAAAGGCCCAGGCAAAAGCACTGGGTTTCAGTTTTTTTGTGATGTGAAGTTGTCACTAATTGGCCGATTATTCTCTCTCTCTCTCTCTCTCTCTCTCTCTCCATCCATCTATCTATCTATAAATAAATGGGCATTAATTTCAGATAACGGATGTATTAATGGCCGCGTGTAACATTCCAAATGGATTTTCAACAATATCGCTTTCCACATGATCATGAAAATAATTCGTATGTGGATATCTGTGGACTGTCTCCCCTCAGATGTGTGTGTATATATGTGGGTGGAGCCTGAGTAAGCTCAGTAAGTTAAGTTCTCGGACTCGTATCTCCTTTGTTTCCTTTATAACAGGAATTCACTCTGCACACGCGTGCCTTCATTTAGTAGACAGTGTTCGCATCGAGTAGCTAGTTAATGGCTTTTATTTTATTTGATTAACTATCCAATCCCGATCAATGGAGTACCACAGCCTTCAAGAGATGTGCGTCAAGCGTGTAATGGTTTTGATCATTGGTTGGTTTGATCGCACTAGCCAATCGTGGGTGTCCATGTATGTGGAAGAGGGCAGATAGCACTTTCCTTTGAGTGTATTATGCCACCCTGTGATGCAGCAGTTTAGAATAGGAAAAAGATGTGGTTGGCTGCCTTCACATGTCTCCGAGGAAGCACGTGTTGGCTTTCTCACTCAACTACTGGTATCTGTTGTATAAAGGGAGTGCTAACTAGTGGATGGGAATTGGCATTGTGGATTGGGAATGCTTGTGTACCCAGTTCCCTCTTGCTTCGATTGGGTCAATATTCATAGAATTACTGGACCACAGACAGGCTGTAACCATGTTTCTCTAAAGGGGAACCATTAAACAGAACTCTGAGCCAGAGTTATTCCTAATGTCGGAGTCAAAGCCGCGCCATGTGGTACTCGTGGCTGGTCATAACTGGCTGCAGTTTTCACTGGGAGGAAAACGCAGCAGGGATCCACTTGAGCCTGTCGCTAAGCAATGCACCAGTCTGGGGGGGTGAAAAGGATTTGTTGCCTTCATATGCATGTAAAGCATTGGCTTTCAAAGAATAGCCGTGTTCTGTGATCGAGCCTAATGAGCCGAGAACTGGTGATTTCTAAATTGGGAGGCTAAAGCGAGAAAATAGTCCTTGGCTGCTTTTAAAAATAGCCTTGTTCTCATGTAATAGAGGTTTGTGGTTATTTATGTTTTACTGAACAAGATGTACTGCATATTAATGCTGTTATAAATAAATGAACACTGTCCCGATGCAGTTTCTGATTCATGCGATTACGTTTACGCCAACATGGACCACTGTTGTTGTTTGGTTTTGTTTGTTTGTTTTTTTTTCTTCTCTCCCAGCGTTAACACTGTTTCTTTGTGCGTTTCAGACATCATGACTGACAGAAAGGCAGTGATCAAGAATGCTGACATGACTGAGGACATGCAGCAAGATGCTGTGGATTGTGCCACACAGGCCATGGAGAAGTACAACATTGAGAAAGACATTGCTGCCTACATCAAAAAGGTAATGTTAAATGTAGATCATCGCTTAGTGACTGCCAGCTTTGCGTTTCCCGCTGAAGTGACTGATGGAGATGTGGTTCTGGCGACCGGGCACTAATTGGCATATTGATCTTGCGTTAAGATTAAATGATGGTTCCTCAAAATGTTCCTGCAAATGAGGTTTTCAGTTACAGTGAGAAAGATCTTGAGCATTTTGGATCAATTTTCATCAGATTTAATGAGCTTCGCATGCGTTAATGATCTGATTACTGGATTTTTCTAACCGCCCCCATAGGAGTTTGATAAGAAGTACAACCCCACGTGGCATTGCATTGTGGGACGGAACTTTGGCAGCTACGTGACGCACGAGACGAAGCACTTCATCTACTTCTATCTTGGTCAAGTTGCCATCCTGCTCTTCAAGTCAGGCTGAGAAAGCTTTTCCATGGAACAAATCCTGAGCTAAAGCTCCAAACCTGGACTGTGATGCACTGATGACCGATGCCACCACACACATATATACACACACACACACACACACACACACACATATAAATGCGTGTAAACATAATCATACACTTGCTCACCCTGAGAAAATGGCTATTGAGGCTGTGCATAAGTGCATGGACCGTGTACAATATTTAATTTGTATATGTTGCTTTCTTGTAGTTGCTGTTGAGTTAAAGCAACTTTTTTGCTGAGTATTTTTGCAAAGTTGAATTTTGTTTTTGCACTAAACTTGTATAAACTGCTTTAACTGCTGCATTTAAGTAATGGTAATAAAGAATAATGGATCAGACCTGCATTTTTCTCTTTACTTCTTTTGATATAAACATGCTTATTTATGTATGTAAGCGGCTGTGAGAATCACCTGGATTCCTTGTTCTGCGCATCAACATAGTGACGTAAGATGTTATTTTGACCTGCGCTACTGTCATGCAGCCAATTTCACTCACTGGGCCAGTTTCTGTTTAGACACTGAAGCCTCTTTCCTCCATGACCGATGAACAGTTTCTCTGAGGATCGGATGTCCAGTGTAGTACCACTGGGCATGTACCGGGTACAGCAAGGAACACTACTGCTCTGTGCATTCTACACATCTTCATGGAACCCTGCAAGATCACTTATTTGACTTACTCAACTACAAAAGTGAAAAACTAGATTTTTTGCTGAAGTGATTGTTAGATTTTAATTTATTTCAGTTCTTGCTAAATCTAACAAGTAGGACTTGTAAGGGTCTGGGCTTTTTAGGGACCTATGGTGGATGTAGGTGCCACCATCAACCTGCTACTGTTGGGTCCTTGGGCAGGACCCATAACCTCTCAACTGCTTAGTTGTACCCTGTCAAAATTCTAAGTCACACTGGACAAACGCATCCTCCAAATGAGCTAATGTAAATGTATTACAGCGGTCACAAATTTACATTAATAATTACACTTGTCACTGCTCTATCCTGGTCAGGGTTGTGGTAAATTTGGAGCCTATCCCAGGACTACTGGGCATGAGGTGGGAATACACCCTGAATGGTACGCAAGTTCACCACCTCGCACCAAGCACATGCATTCACACAGTTATTAAAACCTAGGGACAATTTAGTGTAGAGTGGTAGGAGGAAACCCACGCATATCCAGGATCCGATCCTGAGTTCAGGGTTACTGTCTGTGTGGAGTTTCTCTGCTTTTTCTCTTTGCGTCTGCGTGGGTTTCCTCTGGGTTCTTTACACTTCCCGACAGCATGCTAGTATGAGGATTGGCTAAGCTAAATCGCCCCCTAGGTCTCAATGAGTGTGTGAATGTACGTATACATGGTGCCCTGAGATGGTGTCTCATTCCAGGTCCATTCCTGCCTCACACCCGGTTGTTCTCAGGATCCACTACGGCGCTGACCAGGATACAGTGGCTGTTAATGATGAATGAATTAAATACACTATATTGCAAAAAAGGTTTATCGACGCCGGACCGTCCCGCCCATATATGGTTCTCCGAACTGTCGCCACAACGTTGTAAACACACAGTATAGAGTACAGAGTGTCTTTACGAATTTCCATTTGGAACTAAAAAGCACGAACCTGTTCCAACACGACAACGCCCCTGTGCACAAAGTGAGCTCCACAAGGACATGGTTTGCCAAGTTTGGTTTAGAAGAACTCGAGTGTCCTACACAGAGCCTTGACCTCAACCCAACTGAACACTTTTGGGATGAACTGGAACACCGATAACATGCCTCAGACCTCCTCACCTACCAGTGCCTGAATGAACTCAAATCCCCATAACCACACTCCAAAATCTAGTGGAAATCCTTGCCAGAAGAGTGGGAGATTATAACAGCATGTTCACCAAACACATATTGGTGTGATTGTGACGTGTCCGCAATAATAATGAATCTTTATTGGACACATATACATTATAGCACAGTGAAATTCTTTTTTCTTTGCATATCCCAGCATGTTAAGAGGTTACTCTGGAGCAGGAAGGGTTAAGGGCCTTGCTCAAGGGCCCAATAATGGCAGCACTGGAGCTTGAACTCCTGACCTTCCAAGCTTGTAACCCAAGCCACCACTGAAACAAGCTTTTGCCTAGATAGTGTATGGATATGCATAGTGGAAAATATCCAGTAAAATCATTTAAATAAATAAATAAATAAATAAATGACAAACAGGGTAAAGTGTTAAACTTTCGTAACACCAGGGTACGAATTATTCATAACAGACTTTTACTTTAAAAATGTTACACTTCTGGTTGACACTGGAAAAAAAATATTAATAAAAATTCATTTTATTAAAAAAATTATAAAATACATTTTTTAATTAATAAATGACAAAATACAATAGGGTAAAGTGTTAAACTTTCGTAACACCAGAGTACGAATTATACATAATAGACTTTTACTTTAAAAAATCTTACACTTCCGGTTGACACCGGCACTGAACCGTAGTTACCATAGCAGCGCCTATATTTCGGCCCTTTCAAGATGGCGGCCGGGGTAACTTCATTCGATCGGAGCTCGTGTCTATCTTGTGAGCGCGATTTACCTGGATTTCAGCCCGTGTCTTTTTCCGCTCAGGCGGCACGGAGCACTTTACTGCCCGTGGAAGTTCAGTTCAGTCGCTGCTTCAGCAAACTACTAGCTCTGCGACCCTCCGACAGCCCGGGCTTTAAAACCGAACTGAACCTGCTGTTCGACCAGCTGATCTCCGAAAACTACAGCAGCAGCTTCATCACACGTGACAACACACGACCACAAGTACTTCAACATTTCACTCACTTACTGTAGACTCGTTCTCTTCAACAACACAGCTAGTGAACCACAATATATACTCACAACAGGGCCTCGAGCTGGATCCACACTGCACACGTGTCACCTTATATAATAATAATAATAATAATATTAATAATAATACTATATCGCACTGCCTCAATGGGACAGATTTCATATTCAAAAGAACAAAGTCTTAGGATTAGGGAATCATCCATTTTATGGTGCTGCTTGTTGACATTTTACAGCACAGACAATACCTGAAATTGTTTTCGGTGAAAAGCGTATGCGGCTGAACAGTCTATCCGGTTATAGGAACATTTCATACAAACACCGGTCCGTCATAAGATTAACGCTACTGAAGGGTGAAGGGAAATCCATCCGTCATCCTGTCGAGGGCTGGGATATATTAGGCGGTAAGTGAAGAGTCATTTGACGTGTTGGAGGCAAGAAAAATGGGGCAAGCGTAAGGATCTGAGTGAATTTGACAAGGGCCCAATTGTGATGGTCGGAGTATCTCTTAAACGCCAGGTCGTGTGGGGTGTTCTCGGGACGCAGCGGTTTGTACCTACCGAAAAAGCTCCAAGGAAGGGAAACCAGTGAACCGGCGACAGGCCTCTGTGTCCGGCCATGATTTCACACCAGGTCTAGCACCGTCTACCCAGCTGGCCGGTTTATTTCAGAGTACACTCGGTTAGGGCGCTATTCACCGAACACTCACTGTATGAGGTTTTGAGACAAGATTTCCTTAACGTCTCACGCACTTCCATCCCAAAATTGCTTTCAGACACGCGTTCACACCACACACTGTCGAGTCATGTTAAGTCTCTTAAATAGCGACCTGTTCGCCAAATCGCTGACTGTAACGCGTTCACTCTTTTCGTCCTTCGCAGGATGTGTGCGCGCTGCTCGTGCACGCGAGCCGGTTGGTGCCTCACAGCCAAGAACACCTCGTTGTCAAACTGTGCCAGTTGATTCACCAGCTTCTGAACCAGCTACAGGTACGCCACAGTTGCAAGAGACGAACGTCGCTGTGGGTGGCGCGGTGGGAAGCGTTGCCGGATCACAGGGATCCTGACCTCGCGTTACTGTCTCTGTGGAGTTTCGTGTGTGTCCTCTGGGTTCTCTGTTTTACAGCGTTGCAAATTCCTGTCTTGTGCCCAATGGATAAACGTTGATATTTAGTTCATCCATTTTTTTTTTGTGAAGACTTGGTCGTTTCTTGTCCGTAGGTTATTGTGGACGAGCAGGCGTTGGATGCTCTCGTGTCATACTGTATACGCGCTGTGCACACGTGTAGCGCATGGACACACCCAGAGGTCCTGCTTGCGCTCTCCTCAGTGCTGTACGCCAATGGAGCCAAGTGTCAACGGGTAAGGTGTATTCAATCAGTCTTTGATTCTTTGAGACTACATATGGACGTTTTTCTTGGTTGGGGTTTTTTTTTTTTCGGTCAGAGTGACCTGATAGCTTAGCTTGTTCTTATTCCTTCAGCACCTTCCAGAACTTCTTGGGCAGAAAGGTATTCTTGTGAAGTATGGTGACCCGGGTCAGAGTGACGTCGAGCTCCGACGGTCTGCTGTACACTGCATGGCCAACCTTTGCATCTGGTTAGTTAAATCAGGTTCAGAGATTTATACAAAAGCAAAAATGACAAATATGTGTCTATTCCTAATAAAATGAATACAGAGATATGTCAGAATGTCTTTATCATGTGGTGTCCCTCAGGGCTCGGTTCTGGGTTTGCTCATTGTCTTTATTTTTGCGCCCGGTGGAATTCATGCTACTGGGAATAAGCTTTAGAGAATGAAAGTTATAGGCTCTGTCTCTGAACACTTAAAGAATCTAGTGAGCAAACCAGATTACTTTAACCTTCACAATATCACATTTGACCTTCAATCGACCTAACAGCTTATACGTGACTTTATGTCGAGTGGGTATCTGGTTTACCTAAGTCTTAAGTCTTAAATTTGTCTAGAATTTGAAAAAGGGACCACATTACACAATATATCACTTCAGTAACTTTTAGAATTGATTTTAAGATCCTTATAGATTTCATATGTATAATCATCTTGCTCCAGACTAGCGGTCGACCGATCGTGGATTTGACAGATACCGATAACTTAAGTTGTGCCGTACCTGCCGATAACCGATTAATCAACAGAAGCATAACACCCAAGGTAACATTTTGCTAAACTTTATTACAAAAATAAACAGTACTGACTGTACCATGAAAACTATGCTTTTGGAATATATATGAACTATTAAAAGAATATTAAAGTAAATTAAAGATATACATCCAATCTGAACACCCAAGTAACACAACAAAATAAACTAGAGATATCCAAAAAACACTTCAAATAACACAACAAAAGTGGTCAGTGATAGTTTTTATTTCGCCTCTAGAGGCCGCTCTCGTATCGTATAACGCAACTGGGAAAAACCATTGCTGTGGACTTTTTCCCATAACCGACAGTTCCAGCAATTATTCTGCAAAACCGAACAGTCGGTCGACCTCTAGTCCGGACTTTCCGAGTGAAATGATTAAGAGGTGAGCCCCGTCTAGAACACGGTCGACCCGCTGGTCATTTCTGGAGCTTGGCTAGAATGTGCGGATCATTGAAATTCTGTTTAATAGTAATAATGAGATATAATTACTTGTGTGTCTATATATGAAATGAATAAATGTAAATGTCTGTGGCAGTGTTCCTGGTAATCCCTTTTTGGAAGAACCGTACAAAGGAGCGTGTTACAGAATTTTCCTGCAGACTCTTCAGTCACGAAAGCCACGTGGCGTTGAAGATCTCGTCTTCTGTACGGTCAGTGCTTTCCACCAAGATTCTGTTTAACTCTGTTAAAAACCATTTTTGTTCCTGCTGAGTTTTCAATCTGGTTTCCCCCTCCCCAGTTGTTGCAAAGTGCTCTAAAGGGGATGCAGTATTTCCTGAATTGGGGGAAATGGAAGGCTAGTCCTGATCAGGACCTGGGCTCGCTATTAGCTGTACTTAAGGTAACACAATACGAACTGATAGATTTATTAAACAATCGGTCTTAGTATTAGGCTCGTGGAGCATCCTGATACATTTTGTACACTTTTCTGGCCAAAAGCTGTCGTCTGTCATCTCGTATCCATCTTTTGAGCTCAAACCCAAATGTCTTCAATGTATAGCGAAAACAATAGAACCGGCCTCGCTGTTCCAATATTTTAGATGTATTAGACTTTAAACAAGACATCCGGAAGTACCCTATCGTTCTTAAAGCTACGGTTTTGGCCAAAAACGACGTTTACACAATTGTTCCTTCCTGTATCTAAAATTCCTAGCATGCCTAAATCATCACATGTTCGACTCAGAGGACATTTCTTCGTTAAGCAATAGCATTTTAACAAGAACAGCGTCATTAAAATAGCATAAAATGTGTGTATTTAAATGAAATTGGTGGAGTATTATCATCCTGACATTCCCACAAATTTAAACACATAACATTTTTCTGTTTAAGCGAACTTTAAACCTGCTCTACCTGAATCTGATGCTTGCATAGGACTATGTATTGAGGAAGAAACGGATTCTGGCGTCAGGTTACCTGCTGCGATCTATTTTTAGCTCTGCAGCGTTCATGGCCGCGTTCATGGATAAGTGTCGGAATACAGAGGAAGCACATCAGTGAGTCTGTGTGAGATTACATAACCTTACATAACGGTGAAAGCAGCTTTGAGGCGAGTGTGTGATGATTTCAGCTTGCAACAAAAGACATAGTGTGAACAACAGACACCATGTACAGTACGTAACACCACTTAGCTGATCATGAACCACATATTCTGTATTTCTAAACTATCCCTTTCATCGCTCGTCGGCTTTTTAAAAACGGTAGTACGGACGGACATTGCTAAGATGTCCCTTTATCACGGTGTCCGTTTTGAGAATAATGTAATGTATGCGTTTTGGCCGAAGGTTGTAGATAACCCTGAATTTATTTCTCGGTTAGAAATTCATGTTTCATGGATTGCCAGGGATAACTGTAGAGATGCCTGAGGTTCTGTACCCAGCGCCTCTCCCTCAGTACGACGCCGTTCCGGTAACCGAAGCTGAATCTGCGCAAGACGTGCCAGCTCAGAAGAAAACACCAGCGGTATGTTGGAGACCTTTTTTTTTTTTCTGTCTAAAGGTTACTGTAGTGTTATTTATTGCTTGGCTTTAAAACTGTTGCTTGGGAAAATGGGAACCAGAGACAGTCTTTACGCTTCACCCTGTCCAGACCCAACAGAATAAAAAGCGAAAGTCTCGCGGGAAAGGGAAGAAAGCCAGAGCAGAAGGGAAGACGGATGACGGAGCAGAGGAAGGTGAGGACGAGGAGCCGGGTTCGAGGCCTGTCAGGAACGGAGCGAGTGGAGGACCCGGACGAGGGGAGCTCCAGATCGTCTGGCCTCAAACGCCTACCGAGTTTAATCTGCCTCTCCAGCCAGGTTCAGGCCCTCAACTCTACCCCTCCTGGAAGAAAGGGAGCTCTGACTCGGAGTTCTCCGATCCTGAAGGTGGAATGGCGTCCAAACTCAGGTTTGTGCCAATCGAATCAGTTAAAAATAAATAAATAAAGCTGACCCTCACAATTTTAATAGCGGATGAGGGATGTGTAGCACAATAAGCTATGTCTATAGCACTGTGCAAACTGCATCACTAAATCATCAAACAATCAGTAATATAGTTAACCATCTCTAGCATTTTTATTTACATGATCTCATAGCGTCACATAAGGTTTAGGTTTAGGGATAGGTAAAGTTCATCATGACAAACTTTGATGTTGGCTTGACCAAGCCAGTCTGTTTCATAAGCTTGAAGATGAAAGATAGAAAGAAAGGGAGACAGACAGACAGACAGACAACTACTGGTAGAAGGACGTGAGCGAGTGATACAGGTAGATTGATAGAAAGAAATATGGAGAGAGAGAGAGAGTGTGTGCTACTGGTAGACTGAGGGAGAGATGGATGGAGAGAGTGAGTGGCCTTGATGGACAGATAGATGTAGTGGGAGTCTCTGTTGTCAGAGTAAGAGGGAGGAGAGTTTTGAAAGCTCTTGTAGGCGTAGAGTTTAGACATTTTGGGTCTTATAATAATAATAATAATAATAATAATAATAATAGAAAGTAGATGAGAAAGTGGAAAGGCAAAGTCTTGCCAAATGTTTTCAAATTTGTCTTGCAGTCAGGAGAGGGGGGTCGAAGAATTACAAGCTGCTCTTTTAAATTCTTACGGAAACGCTATTATTCGTGTCGTTGTATGATAGTTTTGTCGATCTTTGCCGTGTAGGCTATACCTAGCTCGAGTGCGACAGAGCGCTCTGCACTGTTTCCTGGCCGTGGTGAAATGTGTGGAAAAGAGGGTTTTGTACGGATACTGGTCCTCCTTCATCCCCGACGCTCCAGGCATCGGAAGTCGTCCTTCGCTCACCCTCGTCACCATTGCTCTTAAAGACCCGTCCCCTAAGGTAGAGCCAATTCCGACTTTAGTTTGTAGAAGACGAAAGCATATAAGGAAACTGACGGCTCATCCAGCTCTGTGGCTTCCACAGGTGAGAGCGGCGTCGCTGCAGGTTCTCTCCGCACTTCTAGAAGGTTCTCGGCAGTTTCTCTCGGTAGCCGAGGACACCGGCGCACCCCG
The DNA here is from genome assembly GCA_012411365.1 of Ameiurus melas. Classification (NCBI taxonomy): domain Eukaryota; kingdom Metazoa; phylum Chordata; class Actinopteri; order Siluriformes; family Ictaluridae; genus Ameiurus; species Ameiurus melas. The sequence continues at coordinate 23,953,652 of CM022769.1, read as the reverse complement.
GCAAGCCTTCACTCCGTTCTCAGCGATGCTGGCTGCCAGCTTGAGGGAGCTGCATCGCTGCCTTCTGCTCGCACTACTAGCCGAGTCTTCCTGTCAGACCCTCACGCAGGTCATAAAGGTAACGTCACGTGACTATCAGGAGCGTGAGATCTGGATGCGTGTCAAATTTCGCTCTAGCAATCAAGCAATAAAGCTTAAGAACACCGTCAGTAGTGTTTATCTTTTTTATTTTTATTATTATTATTTTTTTAATGAATTACAGTTCGAGTCGTAGTATATAAAGCGATGTGTGGTGTGTTCCAGTGCCTTGCCCACTTGGTGTCCAACATACCCTACAGACGCTTAAGGCCGGGTTTGCTCAGCCCTCTGTGGAAACAGATTCGCCCGTATATCCGGCACAGAGGTGAGTCAGCCGTGCTCTCCCACTCACACGGTGTGTAGAGAGCAATACAAGTATCCTCACGGTATATAAAACAGAAACGAAAGGTCACATGATGAATCATCTGATGTGTTTAAAGACGCATTTGAAGAGTGTTTATGTTTATATGTTTCGTTGTAATCATATGCTCTAGACAAGCTGCCACTTAAATAAGAGCTACATGAAACGTCCCTGAGAAAAAAATCATTTTTATGTTACCAGACTTAAGTGTCACATTAATCTTCCAGCAAAGTTTAATAAAACAAACAAAAGATAAAACCAAGAACAACACAATATAAATAATAACACTGCCAACCTTGCTTTGGTGGAGTTACTTTATGAGTCTCGTGATGTCACCGTGCAGATGTGAACGTTCGGGTGTCCAGCCTCACTCTGCTGGGCGCGATCCTGTCCTCTCAGGCCCCGCTGCCTGAAGTGCAGCTCCTCCTGAAACAGTCTTCCTCCGGAAGCAGAGAAAGAGATGCTAACCCTCCTGCAGACATTAAGGGGGCAGAGGAGGCTCCGTGCTGGTTGCTGCAGGTGTGCGTGGCTCTGGTGACTCAGCCGAGAGAGGATTCCTGCTCCGACAGTGACACGGGAGGAGCAACCTCTGGCTCACTGGAGCCTTCACCGGTTCGGCTCGAGGCACTTCAGGTGAGGAGTGAACAGGGACGATCATAGAAGACAGGGTTGAGTGGATTGGGAGTTTAGGATGCTTATTGGTTTTTTTTTTGTGTGTGTGTGTGTGCTCCTTAGGTACTGGCACATCTGGTGAAGGGCTACTTCTGTCTGGCTCAGGTGTCTCTGCTGGAGTTGGGTCAGCTCAGTGCTCGCTGTCTCCGAGAACAGGACCCGTCTGTGCAGTTGCATGGAGCGAAGGTGACGCTCTCTCTCCGTCTGTCTGATCACCGAGGCAAATTGACCGCAAATTCTTCCCGTACCGTTACAAGTGACCGGAGCTAGATATGACCTGATAGCATTAAAAAAAGGTTTTTTAATGGAGTCCTGCACAGAGTGCAAAAATTCGTTGATTCATCTTCAGCAGTACGTTCTCGATCCGGAGCCAATCCCGGGAACACCGTAACGAGGCGAGCCGGAAACACACCCCGAATAAGACCTGTGTAAAGATAACGAGTTTTGATTTGGCTTCCTATTGGTACAACGTGAAGCACTGTCTCCATCACTCATACCAGTCTGTCTGTTTCTCCACCGCTCTCTCTCTCGCACCTCGTTGATCCCTTTCTCACTCCGGCTCAGTAAAGCTGAAATTTTCCGTGTGTTTTTGTAGCTGTTGGAGGAACTGGGCACAGGAATCATCCAGCAGTATAGAACTGATCCCACCACATCTGAGAGTGTCAGTCCTGTACCAGTGAGCCAGGTAAGTTAGCACAGGAACTGTCTAGGGGAAAAAAAAAGAGTCATAATGTTCGTGTTAATGAGTGGGGTGGATGTTTGGTACAGGTGGTACAGTTCTGGTCTGAGGTTCTGACCGGTCCGTTGATCGGAGCCTTACAGAATGAGCAACACCCGACGTTACAGACTAGTGCATGCGACACGCTGTCCTCCATCTTACCACAGGCCTTCAACCAGCTTCCGGTGAGTGTCTTATATTTATGGCATTTTTTGGTAGACGCCCTTATCCAGAGCGACTTACATTTATCTCATTTATACATACAACTGAGCAATTGAGGGTTAAGAGCCTTACCTAAGGGCCCAACAGAGGGAGCTTGTCAGTGCTGGGGCTTGACCTTCTTCTGACCTTCTGATCAGTAACTCAGAGCCTTTAACCACTGAGCCACCACTGCCCCTATGTTGTATCTGTCCCTCCAGGATTTTGCGATCGCATAAATTAACGAACGCAAAATCAAGCCACAATATTCGGAGGACATGAGCTTCGACATGAGTACAGCTGAAAGGTCTGTGTGTGTGTGTGTGTGTGTGTGTGTGTTTCTGAAGGACAAGACTCAGGTTCTGTGCATCACAGTATTGCTCGGGCTGACGTATAGCGAGAACTCCTTGGTGAAGGCGGCAGCGGTGAGGGCTCTCGGTGTCTACATTCTCTTCCCCTGTCTCCGAGAGGTATGAAGTGTTCATCGCAACACCGAAACCTTCCTCCTGTTCACTCCGGTCAGTTAGGGATTATAGAGAAACGTGAAAAGCTCTCCGATCCCTGCTGCGAGTACAGATCTGGCTCTTCATCTGGCACTCTTCTCTGATTCTCAGGACGTGATGTTTGTGGCGGACACAGCTAACGCCATCCTCACAGTTCTGGACGATCGTTCACCCAACGTCCGTGCCAAGGCTGCCTGGTCGCTAGGCAACCTCACCGACACACTCATCGTCAACATGTAGGACACGAATACATTTGCATACTTTTGGTATCATTTGATTTAGTCAACCGGGTTTGACGTCTGTCAGGTCTGTCTTGTTTTTTTTAATTGTTTTTTTTTTTTATGCAGGGAGTCTGTTGGACTGGATTTTCAAGAGGAGCTCTCTGACATGCTGCTTCTAAAGATGCTCAGATCTGCCACCCAAGCATCCGGTGACAAGGACAGGGTATACGTATAGCTTTATTACCACCATCAGAAGGGGTGGAGTTTGTTTGAGAGAACATGGCTATACAAAAAAAAGAATCCTGAATACCAATGAGCGGTCTAAGTCCGGGACAACGTTCTAGAAAATCAATCAGGGTTTGGTTATAGAAAAAATATTTTTTTTAAAAAAAATTTTTTTGTAATGGTGGTGTTATTATTTTGTAGGTAAAGAGTAATGCAGTGCGATCTCTGGGGAACCTGCTGCACTTCCTACAACCAGTGCACGTGAGTAAGCCAGCGTTTGTGCAGCCTCTTGATCAGGCCATGAGGGCTCTTATAGACACAGCCAGAGGAGATGCTACCATGAAGGTGCGCTGGAATGCCTGCTACGCTCTGGGCAACGCTTTCCAAAACCCTGCCTTGCCTCTGGGTGAGTGTCCAGACATGTATGTTTAGAAAATCCACAAATACTGTGCTGCATTTGAGTAATACATCAAGGGATATAAACACAAATATTGCGGAATACAGAGAATTCCACAAGGCCCTTAACCCTCTCTGCTCCAGGGAACGCTCTATCATGGCTGACCCTGCGCTCTTACCCCAGCTTCCTAACATGCCAGGGTATGCGAAGAAAGAATTTCATGTGCTATAATGTATATGTGATTAATAAAGGCTCATTATCATTATCACCATAGCCAGTGTGAAGCATGGTCGTGGCGGCGTCATGCTGTGAGGCTGCTTCTCTTCACCTGGGACTGGGGCTCTAGTCGAGATAGATGGGAATCATGAATAGATCCAAATAGCAATCTGTTTTGGCACAAAACCTACAGGATGCTGTTAGAGAACTGAAGATGAAGAAGAATGTCACTTTCCAGCACGATAACGACCCAAAGCACAAATCCAGAGACACTTTGGGGGGGAAAGCAGTGTGTGTGTATGTGAACAGACTACGCTAACAGATCGTGAGACCGGGAACGGAAAACGAAAACATTTCGTATTTTCAGCTTACGGTAATCTCTGTTTTTATCACGATTTCCTCAGGCACTGCCAGCTGGTCTACAGAGGCCTACTCTGCTCTCTCGTCCATCGTCACGTCCTGCAAGAACTTCAAAGTCCGCATCAAATCCGCCGCCGCTCTCTCCGTCCCCGCTAGACGGGATTGCTATGGAGACGAGCATCAGTTCGCGGAAGTGTGGCGAGCCTCGGCCCGAGCTCTCGAGCATAGCGAAGAAACCCAGGATTTTCTCGAATACCGCTACTGCGCCAGCTTGCGTTCTGAGCTCTGCCACACTCTCCTTCACCTCCTGTCCCTGTGCCAAACCCGAGATCTGCCAGCCATCGGAGCGTCGCTGAGCGGCCAGTCGAGACCCGCGCTGCACGGCTTCCTGGTTCATCACCTCACTGATGCTTCTTCCGTTTCTGGCCGCGAGATCGTTGCTGGAGAAGACACAGGACGCCAGACGGAGCCTACAGACAGACCGAAGCTGCTGGATCAGACCCTGATCAGACTGAAGGAGCTGGAAGGGGATATTAAAGCTGGAAGCAGGTCTGATCTTGACATGCTGATTAGATTCCTGGAGGATGTTCTGAAGGCGTGCGAAGGGTTGAAGGTGTCCGATGGAATGGATATGACACAGACGAGCGATAACTCGGCGTAGAAGCTGTTATCAGACACGATCATGTAGACGTTACATCGATAGAAACTGATTTACATTTCATATATTTGCAGCTTTATTTACGTTCGACGTTCACTTTATTAGGAACACCGGTACAGCCGACCATTTGTTCATGCGGTTATCCAATCAGCCAATCACGTTACTGGAGAAATATCTCCACTACATTTTTCCCGATCTTCAGTTACCCAGTTTCAGTTTCTGTAGATTCAGATTCCTCTTCTTGGCTGACGGGGGTTGAACCCGATGTGGTCTCCTGCTCCTGTAGCCCATCCACCTCAGAAAAGTTCGAAGTTGTAGTGTGTTCTGAGACGCGTTTCTGCTCACCACGGTCGTACCGACTCCCAGGAGATCAGGAGTTTCTGAAAGACCTAAACCATTCAGTCTGGTACCAACAACCCTGCTACGGTCAAGGTCACTGGGGTCACATTTTTTCCGTCATCCTGATGTTGGATCTGAATGTTTTGCCCTGTATCTGCGTGATTTAATGCATCACACTGCTGCCACACGATGACTGGCTGATTGGATAATTGCATGAACGAGCAGGTGTACAGGTGTCTCTTCTTCAAGCGTATTCAATCGCTCACGCCAAGTCCGACACTGTAAACCACAGACGATTTCATGCAGCAGCCCGAACTCTGATGATGTTTTTATTTCCTGCTCAGTTTTTTCCAATCAGTGTTTTCGTGTCGTGACAGTAAGCCTCAGATGGAAATGCGAGGATACACTGTAAACAGCTTACCCTAAATATGCCCAAGCATTTTGACTGACTGACACGTACTATTAAATCCCCAGCAAGAAACAATAAATTTTTCTTTTAAGATAGGTTCATGTTTTTGTATTTGTGTATCTGAGATGTGCAACATGGCGCGAACACCAGAGGGCGATGTAGAGCTGTGAGTTTTCAAGCTTAATTCATTTCATTACAAAACATTTTATCATCAGGAATTAAAGATGAACTGAATAAATTGTTTACCTCTCAACATTTAACAATAGGTATTAATGTTGAATGGTTTTAAGTATTCCGTGTATCTTAGGTTTGTCTTATTCGTTAGCATTACAAACTGTATCTGTGAAGACGTTTGAACATTTATTAGTTTATTCAGATCACATTCTGGTTTTTAAAAAATTATTTTATTCTTTTTATTATTAGTATTATTTTGTTTTGTTATGCACCGCATATAATGAACAACTCAACATGGATGAAAATCCCATTCTGGTTAAAGCTAGAACTGAGCTGGAGAAACAGAAATTGCAGTAAAATTCCAGTAAAACTTCATTCTGCAAAACGGTAAACAATAAGTTCCTTTTTGTGGATTTTTTTTGTTGACAACAGGCCTATACGAGGCTGGATTTTAGTCTCGGTGAAAACACCATAATATACTCTCACACACACACACAAACCAAAGTTATGTATTTTTAGATTAACGCAAAAGTTTGCGTTCCATTAAGACAAACTTAATTAAGAAGACAAAGACATTTCTTGCAACCAGCTGGACACTTCGTGCGATTGGTTAAACAGATGTTCCTTCATTATCCCGAGTAACACAAATGGTCACATGGTGGATTCTTAAATATTGAAAATATTAATAGTGAACGCATCCAAATGATATTTTGAACGTCTGCATGTCCCCATAGAAACTTTTTGGTTTTTAGAACAGCCTCCAAACTCCCAGGTTTGATATTTGGACACCTCTCTGACACATTCCTCTGACCCAATCTGTTAAAACGTGTTTTTATATTCATTTTTTAGATTTCTACCTAAACAAAATTGAGAAATATCATTGTGCCGCTTAGGTTTTTGGATCTGAGACACCAATCCATTCAGAAAAACCGGATTGTAAAGATCTTCTTGTGTGTCCAGGATATTGTATTATGTATGTATTAGTTAAACTTTTAACGGCTGCTTTATTGGGGAAAAATGCTTAGTGGCTTAGTTTCTTTACTATCAGAGACTGCATTTCTTGTTGATTCATTTATTCTTTACCATCCGATCCCGGACCAATAATATACTGTAAAGTCCAAAAGTCAGAGCTCACTTCCAAGGACTGTTTTTATTAATCAGGTATTTAAAAAAACAAATCAAAAAACAAACATTGTAACAATGTTGTCCAGCAAGACAAAAAATGAGCTATAAATGAATAAAAACTTGACAGCGATTAAGTGTGTTAGTAAAATGTATGTTGTACCATTTCAGTGAAGCATATTTATACATGTATATTAACACGTGTTTTAAAACCATTTCATATGAGTTTTTTTTTTTTTTTTGACAAAAATTTGTACACCGCGTACATCATGTTCATGGTATTTAAAAATGAAATACATTCAGCTGTGTTGGAGGGAGTTTTAGGAGCTGTATGTCTCAAAGCACACAGCCTGCAGAGTTGTTCATTTAACAAAATCATATTGTGTTGCTTTCAATAAAAGTAATAAAACAAGCAAATGAACAACAAAAAAAGATTTCTCTTAGCACTTTGTGATAAAATTAAATACTTGTTAAGCTTCTGCATGATTTTAAATGGAGTAGTTTGAGAATTACATCACTGATTATTATTATTATTAGTAGTAGTATTTATTATTATTATTATTAGTAGTAGTAGTATTATTAGTAGTAATAGTAGTATTTATTATTATTAGTATTATTATTATTAGTAGTAGTAGTATTAGTAGTAATAATAGTAGTATTTATTATTATTATTATTATTAGTATTATTATTAGTATTTATTATTATTATTAGTAGTATTATTATTATTAGTAGTAGTAGTAGTATTTATCATTATTATTAATATTATTATTATTAGTAGTAGTAGTATTTATTATTAGTAGTAATAGTATTTATTATTATTATTATTATTATTATTAGTAGTAGTAGTAGTAGTAGTATTATTGGTAGTAGTATTTATCATTATTATTATTATTATATATATACACTACAACACTAACAACACACACATACACAATAATACACACACACACACCGCATACACCACAACACACCCACCCACCAAAACCCACCACATCACAACCCCACACCCCCCACCACACACACCACCAACACCGCCACCACCACCACCCCAACACATAACCCCACACCCCCCATACACCCACAACCACAACCCATCACCAGCCACCACCACCACACCACCACCAAGCACACCCCACCAGCTGTTCCAACAACTAGTATAGCACCAATTAATTAGTAGTTAACTAATTGTTATTATATTATAATAATGAAATATTATTAACTAGTAGTAGTAGTATTTATTATTATTAGTCGTAGTAGTATTAGTAGGAGTATAGCGGTAGAAGATGGATGGATAGTAGGAGTATTTATGATTATTAGTAGTAGTATTTATTATTATTATTAGTAGTAGTATTTATCCATCCATCTTCTACCGCTTACTCCTTCAGGGTCACAGGGAACCTGGAGCCTATCCCAGGAGGCATTGGGCACAAGGCGGGGTACAACCTGGACAGGGTGCCGGTCCATCGCAGGGCACAGTCACATACACTACGGACACTTTAGACACGCCAATCAGCCTACCTGGGGGAGGAAACCAGAGTACACCGTGGGAATCGAACCCCGGACGCTGGAGGTGTGAGGCGAACATGCTAACCACTAAGCCACCGTTATTATTATTATTATTAGTAGTAGTAGTTGTAGTTATTCTTATTATTACTACAGTAATTTAAAGTTATACAGTAACTGTGTTTAGGGATTAGTTATAGTCTTCATATTAGATACGTACACAGTGCGTTCATTATATACCGCATTAAGCTTTATTCATTATGTCCTTTTATTACGCTATGATTGTATATCTGTATCTGTTATCTGAAGATGACTAACAAAATTACTGAGCATGAATTATTCATTTAAATTCACATCTTACTAATAAATTAACAGGCAACATATTATTCATACATGTCCTGTGTAGTATCAGGTGACTGTTACAGTTTATTACTTTGGAGCAAATAAGAGTTCAAGAAGTCACTATAAGAGTCTAAGCATGTTTTTCTATATTCAAAACAAACAAAAAAAATCAAGAGCACTGTATTGTATTGTGGTTGGTGGAAAAGCCTGAACACAAATACGCTGCATAACAGACTTAAAATAAAATGAAGTGTTTACAGAGCATTACTACAACTATAAATGGAATTATCGTTCATTTCCGGATTACAGTAACCGCAGCTCGTCTATATGAGCAGCTGTAGCAGAGACCCACTACGCAGTACTCTATATATCAACCTTGTTCATCTTTATAACGCTATACATTTTCAATTCCATTGAAATATTGATCACTCTTTTTCTGCCTTCTTTAATAATGCTTTAATAATGCTAGTGAAATTCTTTCCATTTTTCATTCTTTTCAAAATGAACAATTGTCAAAAATGTGAGTTATTGTGAACAATTGTCAAAAATTAGCAATCATATTATTCACAACCATTCATCTTTAAGAAAATTCATAAAAATCTGAAATTTATGTCCATCAAAGTGTCATCGTGTCTGATATATTTGAATATTTCCCAGATTTTCAATGTAGTCCCAGACTTTGAACTCCACTGTATGTGTTTTTTTTTTTTTTTTTTTTTTTTTTTTTAAGAGGCCATAAATTCACTTCTTTAGTTTCTGTGTAATGAGATTCTGGACTGCAAGAAGGAAAACAATGCCTGAAATCTCTGCTGATAGCAAAGCAGCAATAAACTTTTGACTTGCAGGCTCAGTAGGCAACAAGGAAGTTGTGAAGATTGCAGAACTGTTGTGGGGTTTTTTTTTCGGGTTTTTTTTGGCAGAAGGGTGTATAACACTACTCAGACACTTGACTTCTTGTTTTGGCAGGTTCAGCTCTTATAGTGTTAAAGGCGGTGCGCTGGAACTCTGTCCTCTGAGAACTTGCGTTCACTGAGGTGTGAAAGAGAAAAGCAGGGTGATGAGCATCGAGGAGAGGAAGATCAGGGGAAAACGTGTGATCGAGCTGAAGGACGGATCAGGCAAGCGTGAGGTTCAGAGAGAGCAGCAGGGGGGCAGAGTCCATACGCCTGTAACGATGGGGGGGGAGGGATGAAGGGAACGCTGAATCAGGCATGTCCCTGGGCAATCATCCCCATCCTCCTATCCCCGTGGGTGGGTGAGTCGGCAGACATTGTTTCCATGTTTAAGAAAAGACTTGATGTGCACTGATACTGTGTAAGCAGTGGCCCATAAATGACTAGCGCCATTGTTGTCACTTTAAAGTGACAGATCTTAAAATGGCTAACGACACTCTAGCAGGCGTTTAAACGTTATAATCTGGGAATTAAAACCAAAATGATTAGAACAGCTTATCAGAATACTTCAAATGTGGACGAAGCCATCAGCTATGATATACTGTATGAATAAATCACAAAAAATACTAAGGGCGCTTACATGACATACCTATTTGGTGAAGTGCATTATTTATGAAACAGTCAATTACCCTGAGTTACTGTTTAGCCAAAGGAACATGCCTATAGTAAGAACCTTCTCACAGGGGAGAAATTGAGGGCAATGAGAAGATGAAAAGATGGTGAGAGGAAGGGCTTATAGGAAATGGAAAGTAAACTCGACTCCCTTTAAACTACTGCAGAATAAATAACGTTCTCTTGGATACTACATGTATACGGTACAAACATCTGCCACAACATACTGATGGAAGATGGGTGGAAACTAACAAACTCCATGTGCTCTCATTACATGATCACTGTAACAGTGTTTGTGTATGTGTGTGTGTGTGTGTGTGTGTGTGTGTGTGTGTTGAGTATAACTCAATCCTAGTACTTTGACTATTACTTAAGCTTTTTAAAATAGATCATTCAACTTCACTATTTGTGAGTCAATTTCCAATCAGACCAAAACAGTTTCTGAGACAGTGGAGACAAATAAGTGATCACCTGACCGGATTGATCAGCGAATGGATCTTCATGATAGTGATCTGCCAAATCCTGTGGATTTGAGATTTCACGGCCAAACATCCAACCCGTACTGAAATGTACAGGCAAGCCGTGAGCTAGCTAGCTGAGCGAGTGTGCTAGACTAGCTAGCCGGATCTTTTAATGCTTTACGGTATCGAAATTCTGCAATCAACTTAAGATGTCACTTCAATGTGTGAAATACTATATAGGATTAGGTGTAAGGGGCATCACTGCTACATCCTGTAGCTACCTATGAAGCTAAAAACATGTACACACTCACATTAGCTAGCTAGCTAAGGAAACAAACATGCAACTGAAACCACAACAGTCTTTTCTAGTTATTTAGTTTGGCTAGATAAATTTCTGGTTTCAGTTGCATGTGTGTTTCCTTAGCTAGCTAGCTAATGTTACTTTGTACAGGTTTTTATCTACACCTCTTCATAAACTGTTGATAATAGAGGTGATGTTGACTTCGGCGTAGCTCACTTGGTTAGCTAACATCCTCACAAACCGAACGTTTTCAGATTAGTTGACATAAAAAAAATAAAAAAAAATCATTTGCAAAGGAATTACTCCAGACGACTTATTTAGTCTTACTTGAGTCACTTTCTTGCTTTTACTTTTCACGTCAGTGTGTTTTTTTGTACTCTTTCCAGCACTGCATACTGACACGGTGTCTGATCACGTGAAATGACTCAAATAATTCTTCTCTTTCCTTTATGGTCTTTTCTTTTATAGTTCCTTCACCAACCCAGAGCAGGAACTGCGAAATCTCACATTGTTAGTCATAATTGTTGAGCTATCCTTCTGGTCTTTACTATGCCATAAAATCATAGCACACTGTCATCACATTTCAGTACAACAGTGTCATACATAACATGCGTGATACATAACCACGCTACCGATATTTTCATGCCTGGTGCTTTGCGAACGGGATTTTTATTCGTCTGTTGAAGAGACGGTGTAATGGACCTAAAGTGTGTCCATAACACTGTAAAGAATTCCTGCCAATTCTACAGTACAATTCTTTATTCTAAACAGCTCCATAGTTTAAGCATGTTTTATAGTTCAGTACTCTAGTTTGCCTGGTACTGTATTCTGGGAAAATAGTTCTGGCATTGGGAGGTTATATTATTGGGAGTATTATAATAATACATTGCGATATACAGCATCGTTCACTTTACTGTAAAACCGAGTTGCTTTGTTTTTAAAACTGAAGCCGCAAAGCCAGCTAACTAATTGAAGGCCTGATTTCTGAACTAATTTATCAAGTTTTGATAAAAGAAACAACAACACCAACACCGACATAGCTTTTTCTGTTTTATCAAAACAAGATAAGTGCAAGGTTTGGACTAGAGATAAAGCAAGGTAATGCAAAGTAACTTAGCCTAGCTAGGTAGGTGATTTCTGCTAGCTAGCATGATAATTTATATATATATATATATATATATATACTGCTCAAAAAATAAAGGGAACACTTAAACAGTGCAATGTAACTCCAAGTGTTCCCTTTATTTTTTTTTTAGCAGTATATATATATATATATATATATATATATATATATATATTATATATATATATATATATATATATATATATATAATGTTTGTGCAATTTATTATCTTATATTTATTTTTCATGTGAGCTGAGATGAAATGATGATAAACACATTTTTATCAGATTCTTTTTTGGGTTTTTTTAGCATTGTTGCAATTTTGGCAGTAAAAGATCTGAAGCATTCGATTGTTCTGTCTTATTTAAATGTACAGTCCAATATCAGATTTCTGTAAACAAACATTGCACTGCGAATGCTGCAAATGTTACCCACAGTAACTACCTGGAGCTCTGCTCCCAGTAAAATACTGTAAATTTACAAGGTAATTGTTGTTGTTGTTGTTGATTATTCACTTATTCTTTACTATCTGATGACTGATGAATAATAACGTATACACAGCAAAGTAAAAAAAAAAGAAAAAAAAAGTCAGAGCTCACAACCAAGAGCTGCTTTTATTTGATCAGGTCACATAATGGTGTCAAATGATATGTCTCCAAAAAGATGTTGACTTTCATTTTTATTAATATAAAATAATACGTAATCATAAATACCCAGGCCAACACATAGTCAGGAAAAGAAATAATCAGGATGATAGAGACAGAGAATTGGCGCACGGTGGCTTAGTGGTTAGCCTCCAGGGTCCTCCAGGGTCCGGGGTTCGATTCCCACCATGGCCCTGTGTGTGCGGAGTTTGCATGTTGTCCCCATGCTGCGGGGGTTTCCTCCGGGTACTCCGGTTTCCTCCCCCAGTCCAAAGACATGCATGGTAGGCTGATTGGCGTGTCCAAAGTGTCCGTAGTGTATGAATGGGTGTGTGAGTGTGTATGTGATTGTGCCCTGCCATGGATTGGCACCCTGTCCAGGGTGTACCCCTTGTGCCCGATACTCCCTGGGATAGGCTCCAGGTTTCCCCGTGACCCTGAAAAGGAGTATGCGTTACAGAAGATGGATGGATGGATAGATAGAATTACTTCATAGAAAACTTAGAACCATAAATAAACAGAACAATAAATGCACAGGACGGTCAACACACATGACAATAAATATACAGGATAAAAATATGCAAGAAAATGCAAATTCAGGACAATAAATGTTAAAGACAGTGCATACAAACTAGAGAGGACGACAGACAAGTTATTATGCAGTATTAAGACAGTAGAGCAGTAATATACATAGTAAAAACAATGGATGTGGGAAAACATATATATATATATATGTGTGTGTGTGTGTGTGTGTGTGTGTGTGTGTGTGTGTGTGTGTGTGTGTATACAATAGTATAAATCTTTGTTCAAATACAGAAGATAAAATAGTTTAGATTGGCATTAGGCCTTATGGGAATGGTACTGCCAAGTTTATATGTGTAATGTACCAAAAAAGATAACGTATTGATTAAAATAGTGGATACAATAGTGTGGGTAGGTGTGTGTAGAATAAGAGAGAAGTGTGGCACCCTTTTCGGTTAAGTTAAATATTTCTGGCCAATCATGTCTCAACCATCATGAATGAATCACCAGTAGAGCCTCATCCTACCAGATTATGCATTAAGTGAACCGAAGTTAACTCTAATCTAACTTTTGCCCAGTATATCTATTATAGCTTAGACAGGAAGATTTGTTTAGGGACACGAGCGTAGGATTTTGCCATTATGCCATCTTATTTACCTCATGTACCTGAAGGAAATAGAACCTTAACAAATCATTTATCCAGCACCGTTACGCTCCACTGGTCCTTTCGCAATGAGCTTTGTTTCACATCCTGGAAAAAAAAAAATATGTAATTTTGTTCAGTTTGGTATTAACTACTGTTAATCATTGAGCATCAACCTCTCGCTGCCAGAATATGTGAGAAAGGTAAGACGAGCAGTCTGAACCGCTCTCTCATGGCGATATATCCGTGCCAGTAAGTGATGAGTCTAAAAGAGACAAATGACTTCTGTTTGAATGTCAGCAGAAAGGATTCAGCTGTGTTTGCGACATCATTAAAGAAAACGAGATTGAGTCTCATGCTGTGCCGGATGGGATGTGGTCTAATAATCATTACTCTCCAGCTTGTGTTGCTAATAGTGGATCGCTAACTTATTACTAAATCGAAATAAAATTGAACATTTAAGCAGGGAATGTTTCTGAGTATCATGTTCTCTGTAAGAATTTGGTCATTTATTGTCTATAACCGTGGCACATTAATTAGCCTAAATATTGGATTTATTTATTTATTTTGTATCATGATCGATTTCAGTCCTAAGGATGTTATTTTATTTCGTATGTACGGCAATGTGTAACTGATTCTTAACCACGAATGTGTGTGGGCTACATACGATTAAAACCGAACAGACGGTACCTGCAGTTTGTAAACTGAACTTTTACATTCACTAAAGCGCTAAGCTTAGGTAGATTTGACATTATACATTAAATCGGTGTTGTTGTTGTTGGTATTGTTATTGTTTTTATAACCTAAATCATTTGGCTGTTAGTAATATTTTTACTCTGCTTCCTTATTTTATTACCTATTTAAATTCACGAGTAATTTACAGTAGGCTTGTGTTATTTTATCTGTTAGGTTTATACATGTATGTAAAACATATTGGAAATGTTATATCTGGAAATAAATAATGTTGATTAAATACAATGAATAAATTAAGAAAGTAGAATTCAAACGTGTATCTCAATGTGTGTCATTTTACTATTTTTATTTCTTGTTCTTCTTCTTCTTATTATTATTTGTAGTAGTAGTAGTATTACTGTTGTTATTATTACATTTTTTTTTACATTTAAAGACATGTATCAAAATGTATTTATTACGTTTCAGTACTATAGTGTAATATCTGTTTTATTCAACATTTTCTTCTTACTGCAAAAAAATAAAATAAAATAAAATAAAAAAGATGCCATCTTGATCAGGGGGTTTCTCAGCCTTTTTGCAGTCAGGAACTTCTTTAAGTGTAAAGGAAAAAAATACCTACTGACCCCCTCGGTATAGATTCATGAACACAAATCATTATTTGAACGTGTATGATCACAAGTTTGGCATTTTATTAGATCTTTTTACTCACTCAGTCTCGATCACTTCCGGTAGCCGTTTGATCCGAGTCAGGGTCGCAGTGGATCTGGCATCTATCCCAGGAACTGGGCTGGAAGTTCATCTCAGGACACCTTGCACACATGGTCACGTCTAGGAGCAATTTATCGTAGCCAATCCGCTTACTGAGGAGGTCGGAGGAAACCAGAGAACCTGGAGGAAATCCATGCAGACACGAGGAGAACATACACACGGACAGTAACCTGAGCTCATGTTATTATTGAATATACAGTATGCCTGTTATTAAAGTATTAGTCGGATTATGGTACAATTGTGCCGATGTTGCTTTACGATTACATTTTGCATTTATGGCATTGGGCAGATGTGTTTATCCAGAGCGACTTACAGAAGTGCTTCGCTGTCTCAATTTATAAAACAACAACACATACTCATGATAGTTCACCTGGTCAGGGACAAGGCCTTTTTTAAAAAATATATATATTTCTGATCAGACTGATTTCCTTAATATACACCATATGGCCAAAAATTTGTGGACACCCGTCCATCACAACCGTACGTCCTTGTTGAACCTCACATTCCACATTTGTTCCCTCCATTTGCCGGATTTGTGTTCATTGAGCTACCAGAGCATTAGTGAGATCAGGCTCTGATGTGAGGCGAGGAGGTCTCGGGTACGTTCAAGTTCACCCCAAAGGTGTTCAGTGGGGTTGAGATCAGAGATCTGTGCAGGAAACTCGAGTTCTTCTACCCCATCCTTGGAGGACCGTGTCTTCATAGAGCTCGCTTTGCATACATAGAGAGGCGTTGTCATACTGGGGCAGGGTTTGAGCCAGGGATTTTTCTACAGCAAGCAAATTAATTGAGAATCTCTTATGGGTGTGATGGAGAGTGATGTTCACAAACTTTTGGCCATGTTGGGGAAATAGATCTGCTATGCATTAGAATCAGGGCAGACGTAGCAGTGGAGTGAGGATGGAGTATTTGTGTTAGAGGTAGCCCCACCCACAACACAAGGTGCGCCGCCCCCTCGGCAGGTGCGTTATCAGACCACGGTGCGGTCTCGTGGTCGAGTGCAATCCGCAGCAGTGTTCCTCAGCTCCGCTCCGCTCAGCTCAGCCGCATTTCCCCGAGCTGCGAGGACCTCCTCGCCACCGGCTTCATGTTCGCTGACATGGTGTCGCAGTTGACGTCTCTTCAGCAGGAGTTACTGAGCGCCTTGTTGGACTCGGGACTGACCAAGGATGAGCTCGTGCAGGCGCTGCACGACCTAGAGCCGCGTCCGCCCGGCTTCCCTATCAAAACCGAGAAGCCCTTATCCCCGGCCAGCGCTAACGGTGCCAGCGATACGGAGTCCAAGCCGGTGTATATGACCCTGCAAGCCAGAGGGAGTAAAGGGTCCGGGGACGAAGGCTCAGAGTCCGGGGAGGACTTCGACACGCCGCCCATCCTCAGAGAACTGCAGGCGCTCAACACCGAGGAGGCCAACGAGCAGCGCGCCATGGTGGAGCGCATGCTGGCGTGAGCGCGCACTCACCTCACCACACCTCACCACACACACACTACACACCACACACACTACACACACACTCACACACACTAAACCACACACACACACACACACACTACACACACACCTCACCACACCTCACCACACACACACACACACACACACACACACACACTACACACACTACACACCTCACCACACACAGACACACACTACACACACACACACTAAACACACACACCTCACCACACACACACACACACACTACACACACTACACTCTCACCTCACACACACACACACACACCTCACACACACACACACACACACACACACACACACACACACACACACACACACCTCACCACACCTCACCTCACCACACACACACACACACACACACACACACCTCACCCCCACACACACCTCACCACACACACACACACACCTCACCACACACACACACCTCACCACACACACACTACACACACACCTCACTACACACACTACACACACACACACACACACACACTACACACTCACCTCACTACACTCACTACACACACACCTCACACACACACACTACACACACACCTCAACACACACACACACACACGCACACTACACACACACACACATACACACACACACTCACACACACTACACACACACACACCTCACCACACCTCACCACACACTACACACACACCTCAACACACACACACACTACACACTCACACACACACCACACACACACACACACCTCACCACACACACACACACACACACCTCACCACACACACACACACTACACACACACCTCACCACACACACACTACACACACTACACACTCACCACACCTCACCATACACACCCACACACACACACACACACACACACTACACACACTCACACACACCACACACACACACACACACACACACACACCTCACCACACCTCACCACACCCACACACACACACACCTCACCACACACACACACTACACACACACACACCTCACACACACACACACTACACACACACACTCCCACCTCACCATACCCCCCACACACACACACACACACACACACACACACACAAACACACTACAACACACCTCACCACACACACACACTACACACCTCACCACACACACACACACACACTACACACTCACCTCACCACACACACACACACACTACACACTCACCACACACTACACACTCACCTCACCACACACACACACACACACACACACACACACACTACACACTCACCTCATCACACCACACGCACACACACACACCTCACCTCACCACACACACACACTACCCACACACACCTCACCTCAGCTCTCTGACAGAAAGCTACACAGCTACAAACACAGAATAATGACTTCTCTACTACTTACTTACCTTCTTATTTATTTACTTACTTGGGTAACACTTTGAACTTAAAGAACTAGCGCATATATAGGGGCTCATTAATGTCCTGTTAATCGCGTAAATGTTTATTTCACTGTGAATTCGCCTTTATCGCTACATATCTAGACAAAAATGATTTATTATTGCATTATTAGTTGTGATAATACACTTGTACAATGCACTTTAAAGGAACGAATAGTCTAAATATTGAGTAAAGACCCGATAAAAGTTGAATAAATCACTAATACACTCATCTATATTTTATATTAGAGAGAGTAGAGTTGTAGTTATCACTAAAGACTAAAAAATAAGCAAGACATTTAAAAAACAAAACAAACAAAATAAATAAGTAAAGCCTGTCAACCGATGCTATCTAGACCCTAAAAATCGACGATGAAGAATAATAAGATGTGAATTTAGGTTATTAATTCACGTTCCATAGCTTGTAGGCTTAATAAAAATGTTTACGGAGAACAATGAGCGCTAATAATGCCAGTTATTAGACACTAGTTACAGACATAAAGGTATAACGAGCATCGTTACCTCAAAATAGTAAAGACTTACGCTAGTAGTAGGCCTATCATGATTGAATATGTAATAAACACAAACCATAAAGTACCAGAGTAACATCATGGTAGTATCATGGTCCAGACTTTGATAACCTTGTTATTATGTGTCATAAAGTGAATTCGTAGTAACACAGTAGAGCAATAGAGAATGGCGAGTTTTCATAATGCTGAATTAACTCTATTTTTATCTTACACTATGGATTCACCTACAGAATAGTGTTGAATTTACGTCAGTGTCTAAGCGGTTAAGTCTTACAGGGTTCACTTGGCAGATTCACCAAATCTCGTAAAATTGACACGCACGGTGTGTAGTTATTTCTTTAAAAATATGAATTCATTCGTTTACTTAACTCTACTGAACTCTTACAGCGTTCGCAAGTGTCAAGTGTTACCGCTGTACGAGTGTACTGTTTTCTATCTAACCGACTACACTGGGAATATTTTAGTTTTATGAAATGTTTTTCTGCTTTTTTGCTTGGTATAGACTGGGTGATAGGGCACAAATATCATGCCACGATTCGTGAAGGCAATTTCTGCCGTATCATGATATATATATATATATACATATATATATATATAGAGAGAGAGGTTTGTTTACAAACTGACAGCGGTGTTGCGTTTTAAAGGCAACTGTTAAAAAATAATATATGAGTTCATTATTAACAAAGAGTAGTTATTAATATTTACAATTACCACATGCAGGTTTGCTCTCGGGTCTCCTTTAGTGAACAGTGGACTAGTTGAACAAACAGACTTCATGTTAAAGCCATAAAGAACTTTATTTTACATTCACACTATCCATCGTTCCCCAGATGAGGACGGGTTCCCTTCTGAGTCCGGTTCCTCTCAAGGTTTCTTCCTCGTATCATCTCAGGGAGTTTTTCCTCACCACCGTCTCCACCGGCTCGCTCAATAGGGATCAATTCACACACTTAAAATCCGTATCCTGTGTTTATATGTTTCTGTAAAGCTGCTTTGAGACGATGTCCACTGTTAAAAGCGCTGTACAAATCAAATAACATTGAATTGAATTAATATTTTTAATACTCACATTTCTAACGCAGTTATTTTTGTTTTTACATTTGTAAAGGTTTTTCATTTATATATATATATATATATATATATATATATATATATATATATATATATATATGTATATATATATATATATAATAAAAAAAATCAGGGCAAAATATTTAACACTGAATATCGGTGATGATGATGATTAATATTAATTTATTTAGTTGTACAATTTTAAAGATTAGGTACACGGTTTTAGCATCACACCGGCTGCTTCAAGTCACTTTATAAAAGTTTTATATGGATTTTTTTTATTTACTAAAAAATATCTCACGATGATATCTCAGAAAAGTGTATTGTGACATAATATGATGATATTGCCCAACTCCGTGTGCTTTTTTAAACCCACTCCAGATGAATTCTGAACAATTCCCGCACGCTCCCGCAGTTATTATTTTTCCTTGCACCTGCTTTCTAAAAAAAAAAAAAAAGTACTTGGGTGTGTTTTCCAAAATAGAATCTGGTTAGTAATTGAAACCACAGAGACCCAAAAGAAATCACTGACTAAAGATGAACGAGTGAACGTGCTACATGCGTCACGCCGCGTCCAGTACGGGCCCATGTTAATCACTGTGGCCTTTCTTTGTCCTGTGAGTTTCATATCTATCCTCTTACTTCTTCCCGCATGAAATTAAAGACCGTCTGCTCCCGTGACTTGTTATTTCGGTTCCCGCAGGAGTCCAGTCTCGATGCACACCTCTAGCGAAGGCCGTCAGTGTTTCTGCAGTCGATGACTCGACGCGACACCACGTGCAGTTGTTTTCATTAATATATTTCTATGAATCATAAACAGAAGGATACACAGTCTCCTGGATGGAGAGAAAGGACGTCTGGTTATTCATTGTCTAAAGCGATAGACGTTAATCAACACACCTTCGAGGGCTTGTGTCCTAAAACAAATAACGTCTGCGGGTTGTGGTAGTGACGCGTCCGTGATCCTCCATAATGCAGATTCCTTTACTATTATCATCATCGCAGTACATTTCTTACACACACATGATGTGTGTGAGTGCAAAAAAGTCTGTTTATATTATATATAGTCCCATTATTTTTAATGCTTTTTTTTTTTTAATGAAATATTCCCAATTCTAGGAATAACTTGACTATTAATCTATTATGTAATGGAAATGATGTAAAAATAGGTTTACTGTGACTACTTTGGACTTAAAAGCACTGTGATAGTGTCAGAGTGAAATGCTTAGCTTTAAATATATGTTACAATTATGTAATAATATGTCATTATAATTATAATTAAGAGTAGTATATAGTGCCCTCCACTAATATTGGCACCCTTAGTAAATATGAGCTGTGAAGGCTGTGAACAAGTGTCTTTATTGTTTAACCTTTTGATATATAGAAAAACATCACACAAATACTCTGCTCTCATGGATATCCAATAATTGTTAAACACAAAACAGGTTTATCAAAAAAAAAAAGTTAAATATATGTGTGCAACAATTATTGGCACCCTTTTAGTGAATACTTTGTGCTACCTCCCTTTGCCAAGATCCTGTAACAGCTCTGAGTCTTCTCCTATAACGCCTGATGAGGTTCGAAAATACATGGCGAGGGATCGGAGACCGTTCCTCGATACAGAATCTCTCCAGATCCTTCACATTTCGAGGTCCACGCTGGTGGATTCTCTTCTGTTCACCCCACAGGTTTACTATGGGGTTCTGGTGAGGGGACCGGGATGGTCATGGCAGGACTTTGTTTTTATGGTCAGTAAACCATTTTTGTGTTGATTTGGATGTATGTTTTGGATCATCATAATGGAAGATCCAACCACGGCCCATTTTAAGCTTTCTGGCAGAGGAAGTCAGGTTTTCATTTAATATCTGTTGGTATTTGATTGTCCATGATGCCATGTATCCTAAAAAAATGTCCAGGTCCTCTGGTAGAAAAACAACCCCAAAACATTAAAGATCCACCTCCATATTTAACCGTGGGCATGAGGTACTTTTCCATATGGCTACCTCTCTGTGTGCTCCAAAACCTCCTCTGGTGTTTATTACCAAAAAGCTCTGAAAGCGTCCAACTCCAGCTCGATTCATAACATTTCCAGTTGACTGGAACTTCTTAATTATTGCCCCGATGGTGGAAATGTAAAATATCAGAGGGAATTTACTTCAAATATATTTTTCTCATTTGCATTCATAGCCATGCCAATAATTGTTGCACACCTATATTTAACAAAGTATTTTATTAAATATATTTATTAAATATTTGTATTTTATTTTTGGACAACCCCATGTTGTGTTTGCAGTTGTTTGATATCCATGAGAGCGGCGTATTTTTGTGAACTTTCTTTAACAAAATTTGAAATATCAATTTATGCTGAAAGAATAATTATCAGTGTGTGGTAATGTAATCTGAAATAATCGGCCGGTAGGCGTTTACATCGTAATACACCTTATATCGTCTTGTAGACCATAGTTATTGCAGTGTAAATTAACAATATTATTAACAGCAACACAAATAAATATGTAATAAATACTTATAACACTTATTTGTAGTAGGATGTGCTCAGGTACTAATACGTCGTCCTGTACATTTGTATACGTTATAATATTTTCAGAATGAAAGAAAAAGAATAGATTTTAAGCTATTATAGATTATTGGCTAAAGATTTCTCAAGCACAGCTCTAAAGCAAAGCTTAATAATAAACTGTTTACCGTACGCTGCATCTTAATATTGTCTGTAGCATATAACAATGAAATAATCATCATCATCATCATCAATGTAATGTCATTATTATTATTAGCAGTATTATTTTTATTATTATAATAATTATTATTAGTAGTAGTAGCATTATTAGTATTATTTGTGATAGTAGTAGTATTCCTATTATCACTGATATCGTTTGCTCTGTGTTGGACGGCAGTGAGGATCCGTGGCGCGCGGCCCGCACTATTAAAGGCTACATGCAGCAGCACAACATTCCTCAGCGTGAGGTGGTGGATGTGACAGGACTGAATCAGTCTCACCTCTCGCAGCACTTGAACAAAGGAACGCCCATGAAAACAACCAAACGAGCCTCGCTCTACGCCTGGTACGTCCAGAAACAACGAGAGATTGACCGGCGTAAGTCATCCATTATCCTTATTATGCTTTAACATACTGAGCAAGTTCTATAAAGCTTTTGTATGTTTTCTATATTATATTACATTAAAAATCCCCATATAACGTGTGATATAATATATAATCATGCAATTTTACTAGAATGTACTTTATCATTTCTTGTTGTTTGATCCAAAGCACATACACAGCGAAATCGCCAGTGTTGAATTCACACCCTACAGTGTTTATATAAGTCCACTGGACTCAAAGGAACACTCTGGGTGTTAATTCAGCACTAGGGATTTGACCGTGTAGCAACGTTAACGTCCCAGGTATACCTTGTGATATATCGCGTCTTATTTTCACAGAGTTTGACCGTGTTCAGGGCTCCAGTGACTCGTGCAGTCAGGATCAGGTCCTGTTTTTTTTCCCAGAATTCCACCACAGCGGGCAGAACGCGGCGGGCTCAGCGTCAGGGACGGTCGCGGACGAAGGCGTGCCGGGTTCAAAAAGACTGAGGCGGAACCGCTTCAAGTGGGGTCCGGCGTCTCAGGAGATCTTGTACAAGGCCTACGAGAGGCAGAAGAACCCCAGCAAAGAGGAGAGAGAAGCCCTGGTGGAGGAATGCAACAGGTACAAGTCCATTTCCTGTCGAATATATATATATAAATATATATATATATATATCAGATCCCGAGTCCGAGAGTGCATAATTGCCCGTGCTCTCCAGCTGGAACCGATCACTGACTCCTCGACGGGTGTCTGTGAGGTCAGTTAGTTAGCTCTTTAATTAGCGGGGTGTGTTCAGCTGCTCTGTGAGCTAGCGTGGAGAGCGGTTCGAAAACTAGCTGTATGTGTCTCAGAGGAGGATAGACGTCATATTGCATATAGTAACTGTCATGTGATGGGGGGAGGAATTAAAATAAAATAAGTGAAAGCTAAGAAGCAAAATGTTTATTAAGAACGCGATGAGAATCTATGTGGGGGTTTTTTTTTTCTTCCCTCAGGGCTGAGTGTGTACAGAGGGGTGTGTCACCCTCTAAAGCTCACGGTCTCGGCTCTAACCTGGTCACAGAAGTTCGCGTGTATAACTGGTTCGCAAACCGGCGCAAAGAAGAAGCTTTCCGACAGAAGCTGGCTATGGACACGTATCCTGTTCACAGCCTGAACCCCTTACTGCCTCCCACACACAGCCAGCACCATCACAGCAGCCCAGATACGAGTAAGATTCACCTACACGGTCACGCTCACTGTGTCTTCATTTATTTATTTATTTATTTATCTATTTATTTATTGATTCCAAGAGGAGACAGTACATGTGACATTTTTAATACGGTGATTTTAACACTGACTGACTGACTGATAAAGACAAAAGGAACGCACTCAAAAAGCACATATATTCAACTCCAGAATTATTGAAATTATTGGCACCCTTAAGTTAAAATAGATATATACACTGTATACACTCTAGATGGGGTATGCCTGATTCAGACACACACACAGACACATTGAGGCATTCAAGCACGCCGAGGCTCAACTTAGCGTAGTGAGTCCATCTACTAGCATGTTTTTGTGAGGTGGGAGGAAACCTGGAGTGAGAACCCGGCGTGTTTGGAAATTTACTTCAATAAAAAAAAATCCGTTTTTTCCCCCCAGCGTGAGCGTGAGTTAATTAACCACGAAGACATTTTTACTCTTTTTTTCCCAAGGGTGCAAATAATTCTCGAGCTGAATGTATTACCTAACGGAGGGTAAAATTAGAAATCCGAAAGGGGAAAGCAAATGAACCAGAGAGTGCACTGAACGGTGTGTGCATGGGTGTCTGTGTGTTTTCTTTCAAAATTCCTCTCTTGGTTATCACACAAAGCCACACCTTTAGACGGCTTTAACAGCGAAACACATAAAAGTCTTGCCTCATGCTTGGGGTCAGACTTCGGTTAACTCGGGAATCAGGGCTTGGCAGATACGAGTCAGCACACACACACACACACACACACACACACACACACACACACACATCAATCACTTTAAGAAACAGTTTCAGGAACCTTTCAACTCTCAACGTTCAGTGAGTTCTATATACAAAGTGTCATGTATACCTTGTGCGTCTCTACTGCTGTGACGTACGGCGAATTTCGTTAAATGTTTGCGGTTGGATTGTGCGTTACGTCAGACGTGTGTGAGTCAGAGGCCCGTGTGTTTACTTCTACTGTGTATTCTGCAGCGATCCTAGATTGTGCGTTTGTGTGGACAACTGATTAGAGAAAAGGAAATAACGTCCGTCAGAGTTGAAGTCCGTCCGAAGTATCACGAGATATTCCACGAGAGAACGTTTAAAAGATAGAACAGAGAGAAACCGAAAGTAAGCTTAAGAACGGTTGGAGTCGACATGTGTTTGTTTAGTAGCGACTCTTATTGATTAGCTGATAGTAAAGTATGTAACGTACGTAAGGGCAGATGCATTGAACCATTGTCTGTGTAGCTGAAACATTTCCTCTTCCTCTTCAGTCTTGTTGAAAAATACATCCTAGTTTTGGTTAGTTGTTGTATTTTAACCTGATTTGTTTCGCTTTTGCGAAAGTATAAATGATCCGTCTTTACGTCTCTCAACGCAGAACTCAGATACAGCCAACAAGGATCCAGTGATGTCACTTCCTCAACGAGCATCGGTCACCATGGAAACAGCCACTCGGTGTTACAGCAGGTGTCTCCACCTGGCCTGGACCCCTGTCACAGCTTGTTGTCCCCTGAAGCCAAGATGGTGAGTCAATGTATAGCGTGATTGCGGTTGTATATTGCACTAAACACTAAAATACAGGAAGTCTAAGCCTCTCTGTCCACTCATGTACACATCTCGCCACAACCATCAGAATCTTGTCGATTAGCTGCGCACATACAGGTGTTTACACATCTGTGCGACGGTTTTTAGGTAGGTGGCACGTGTCAAAGTGACATCCATGTGAATGCCAGGACCCAAGGTTTCCAGGCAGAACATCGCCCAGAGCATCACACTGCCTCCACCAGCTCGCCTTCTTCACATAGTGCATCCTGGTGCCAATTTTTCCAACACATCCAACACTTTGAGAACTGGCTGTTCACTTGGTGCCTAATATATCCCACCCCTTGACAAGTGCCATTGTAATCAACTCGAGTTATTCACGTCACCTGTCAGTGGTTTTAATGTTATGGCCTATTGGTATATATCGTCACTAAATTAAAAAATCATGGCATTTGTGCTTTTTTGTTTCTTCACCGCTTTTCCCAAACTCCCAGGATGAGACACAGAAACAAATTCTTATGCGTTAGTTTGCAGTTATTTTACTGTTAGAACAAACCTGGATTTGGTGACATTCCACAACATTAATAATTACACATGGACCGAAAAACAAGGACACGTTCTTCTTTAATAAACAAAAATTATAATCAGCAAATCGTCATGGATTATAAACGGAATAAAAGCCTTCGTACATGCTGTTATAGTGTAGAAAATAATCAGCTATGTGGTTTTGGTAACAGTAACTCCGCTTCTGATCCATCCTGTCCTTGATTGTTTTCCTCGAACAGCAGCATGCCATGTTCTACAGTATTACGTACATAGTCTCCCAGAAATAAAATGTATACAGTCTCCCAGAAATAAAATGTTTTGCATACATCCCATCCGCAGGACCTCCTATACGAACGAATATCGACATTCGGTTTCGCAAGCATACAATGCGTATCACTGTATCACACTTTCACTTCATGTCATTTAACCACGCCCACTTCTAACACCATGCTATTTGACTATGACTGATATGCAGAAATGATCGTAGCTTTTTTTTTTTTAGACATATTGAACCCAGCTAACAATCAGGACATGTGCTCAGGCTTGCATGTGGCCATGTGGTCATGCGGTAGAGTAGCTTCAACTGTAGGCCTGTGTCTACTCTGTGTATAGGATTTGCTCATATGATCATACGAGCAGTAAAAGTTATTTCTGAGAAAAGGCCATGTGTCCTGTTCCGCAGCATGAACTGGACTACGGAGAATAGCGTGTGAGAACAGTTTTATGGCTGGTGAATGAGCCGTGACTCTGATGAACATGACTCACTGCTGTTTTTCCTCATCTCAAACTTCTCTTCCTCACACTTAAGCCCAGTGTGTGAAGACACACAGAATATTTGTTCTGTGAGAACCCAAGCATTATTCTGGGCTTCTATGTATTTACTTTGTGTGTGTGTGTGTGTGTGTGTGTCAGATTTCGGCCTCGGGTGGAGTCTTGCCCCCTGTGAGCACTCTGACTAACATCCACGGTCTGTCGCAGTCCTCTCACCATCACCAGCAGGCCCAGAGTCTCATCATGACCCTCGCTGCTCAGAGTCAGTGTTGCACCATTTCACCTCTGATTCATCACCACGTTTATTGACTTTTCATTGCGGCACTGAGCTTTGACTCTTGTTGAGCTATTAATAGACAGTAGTCGTATGTTAATATTTGATAGGCAGTAGTAATATGTTCATAGTATTCGGGTTCTTTTGGCCTATAAATGAATAAGACGTGATAAAAGTCTGTGTCTGTGTAGAATAATACATTCTTCATTTTTGTCTAATGAACAAGGAACTACTAAAACATCTTAACTAGTATAAAAAGGACCGCCTCTATAACCTTCCTCTCATTAAAAAAGGGCAGGATCTATGAATATATGCATGGACATGCAATTTGGAAACGCTCCACGCCAACCCTGTCTCACAGAAAGAGAAAAAAACATTCACATGCAAGTTATTTGCAGCACTTTTGAATAGAAATGTTCTGTTAGTCTACGACTACGTTATTTGAATACGATCGATAGGTAATAAATAAATTTACCTCCTTTTTCAACATATTAGGTATTGCCCACTTCAAGTGTAAGTCTCATTATTCTCTGTAGCCGAAAGAATACACCACTTCTGCGTCACTAATTCTTTTGTGGAATTAAATTTGTGCCAAAAGTATTGAAAGTAACTTTTCAAGAAACGAACACAACCACAAAAAAAATAACCCTGAAACTGAAAACAGTGAACTTAACACGGTCTTGAAATAAACAGTTTCCTAAGCTTCGTTTTTCGCTGATCGCGGTTTTACGAATGCGCTGTGAGAGTTTCCGTTTACGCTCCACAAGTTTACGGCTACCATTCTGGCACAAATCTCGCGTGTGGGCGGGGCTTAACAGCGATTTACTCTCATTGGCTAGTGAGATATGGATGGACAGCTCCCTGACCAGGAAGTAGAGGGTTCAGTGGTGTGAATTTTGGACAGCGTTCTGGATACTTTGTAGTGGAAAATACTTAGTCAGGATATTAATCCGTAATGTATATTTGAGGTTTGGGTAAGTCTCATGACAATTTTTTCAAGATGAGTTCTCAGAAGCGGCACGGAGCATTGTCGTCGTCATCATCATCATCATCAGCTGGACACTCGAGCTGTTACTCCAAATCTCACTAGTAAATCAGAGAAAATCACCGTTAAACCCCGCCCACATGTGAGATTTGTGCCAGAATGGCGAACATAAACTTGCATTATTTGAAGGCCGTGTTATATTTTTGCCACTGAGTTCACTGTTTTGCGTTGCAGAGTGCTTTTCTTCTTTCTCGTTGTTTGTTTTTGTTCGTCTCTTGAAAAATTCCATTCAAAATGTTTGGCACAACTTGAATCCCGTAATCCTTAATAATATTCTTTATGCTACAGAGACTACAGAGACTTTGCACGTTTTGAAAATACCCACGTTACCATACCACTTTACTGGCTCTCCTCCTGGCTTCCTAAATTGCTAAACCGTTACTTAAATTTGCTCGCATTTGTCTCAAGTAGACATAAAGAGGATTTCAGTACTGCTATGCTTCTCGGTGGATTTATTTACACGACAATGCTGTTGAATTCTCGTTTCTGATTGGTCAGAAGGTTTACATTAATGCGCTCGTTCTAATACATTTATAGTTCCTATGGTAACAGCTCATTCAGAGTCACGTGTACGGTGGACGCTCAACATAATTGTTTAACAATAAACAGATTTTAAAAACGTGTTGTTGTTTACCAAAGCATAATCGCGGATATGATAAGGAGATGGTTATTTAACATTTATGGAAGGCGTCTCCAGTGTCACTACTGTGCATCAGGTCAAAAGCGCGAACCTTTTGTGGTTTGATGTTATGTTAGTTTATGATGTGTCATTTTTTAAACAAAGGAAAATGATCATCTTTGGCAAATTACTGTGGTTTAATAAGAGTAAACACTTCATCAAATGCTGTTTATAGGAAAATAATCCGCTTTGTGTCAGGCTGCATCACCAACTACTCCCAAGTTAGTTAGCCAGCTAGCTTCCATAGCTACAAACCGTTCTGGGTTTTTTTTTGTCACCCAAGTTATGAGTAAAATCATATGTGCCCGCCCCAAATCTGTATAATTTCATGACATCACCACTCATACATCAGACTTCCCAAATCGCTGTTAAACAGATCTCTGGAAGTAACCATACAAGCGAAGTTCAGGGATACTTGAGAGAGCACTATGTGCAGTGCGATGCTATGTAATCCGACGCATACGATAACAGCACCACCTTTCTCCCTCAGGCCTGAGCGCTCCTCCGTCTCAGAACATGCCCATCATTAATAGCATGTCAGGACTGACGGCGTTGCAGCCCATGCAGTTCTCACACAGCCCCAGCCTCACACCACTTACTACTGCACACTCGTCTCAGCAGGCCTACACACACAGTAAGTACACTGCGCATACCTGCACACGTATAAACCATCAGCGTCATTAGATACATCTAACCGCTGATAAGGTAAGGAAGTTGACGAATTATCGTTCCATTTTGAGTTGAATGATAATCGGTTTTCCGTGCCTTCCCAAGTGTACTCGCCCAAGCAGGAGCCTCCTCAGTACTCTTCTCGATTCTCTTCCATGGACACCAGTGCGATCTCTCATCTGGGTTCCAGCAAGCAGGTACATCTTTATACACTTACCGCTGAAAATCCTATTTCTCCGAGCATCCGAAACAAGCATATGTAGATAGTAGAACAGCTCAACCGTCTGCTGAAATACATATACGTGCAAAATGATACAAGTGAGCAGTTTAAGGGTCTTGCTCCATGGCAGCATTGGGATTTGAACTCACAACCTTCTGATGTGTAGCACAAAAGCTTAAACACTTGCAACGTTCTTGCCCTGATTCGACCACTTCTACCATATAATGAACTCTCACTAAAAGACAGATTACTAATCCAAAGTTTTTACTAACAAATGAACTTACACCAGAGAGGGTTTATGTCCAATGACGGTAGAAGCTGAGGGAGAAAAATTGCCCATGCTTTCATAGTGGAATGGATGGCGTGCTCTCTCTCTCGGGGCTGACAGCTAGAACAGTCGATCGGAATTGGTAGGTGATGGAACATAAAATAAAATAAACAGGGGTTGTGTTTGCCTAAAAATAGTCACTAATAAAAAAAAAAATCTAATAAAAACGATCCAGTAATTTTCAGATATCGAGACAAACATCTCAGTTCTGACTAAAATGTTAGATATCCTACTATGTGTTGTGTTTTCTGGTGTTTTACTGTAATCCTCTAATTAATCCTGCTCTAATTGCTCAGTCGTGTACAGTTTAAAAAACAAAACAACATAGCTATATTTCTGAATGCATCATTTAGAAACAGCACATTCCCCGGACTGTTCTAACCTGCCCCTTTCTTTACTTCAGTGCCCTTTGCAGGCTTGGTGACATGGCACAGGTGTGAAAACACTTCCTCGGCAGCTAAGCGACAAGCGTGCCTTAACGCAGTAGCCTTGACGACCTCCACCATTAAGAAGAGCACTGCAATAAACCACTAAAGAACACTAAAGGATTCGTTATTTACAGGCAAGAGGGATGAAAGCGCTGGAAAACGTTTGGAGAACTGACTCCGCGGCATAACATATGCTTGTTAAGGGCTCCAACGTAGCATCACGGCATTTCCTGTCCAAAATGTAAACGTCAGCGTGAATGCACGACCTCTGCACCGATTAGCTGTCTGACGAACTATTGACCGTAGAATTTGCATAAGACCCACACCGGCTACAGCAAACACGGACTCTCTGGAATGGCGTGAAATCCTTTCGCTCGATGAATGCTGCATCAATCGCCTCTATGTAAAAAGTCCAAGGCTGTAATTCCTATAATTTCAGGTTGAAAGTGAAATTGAGATAGAGCGTGAGTTCAAGTAAGAGAGAACAGGGGTCAGACTGCGTGGTAGTACAATTCTGATATTGTAGAGACAATGAGTTCTGTATAATTAAATCTCATTTATTTTATTTCATTATAGTTTTCAGGTTTTTTTCCTCAGTCCTTTTGCATATAATGAACATCAGAGAGTAACTCTCAGGGACTGATTTTATGCTTCCCTCCTAGGGAAAAAGAAATGTTGCTTCAAATGTTGCTTTCTGTGTAAATTCTGGACTTGGTTTAATCATATTTATACTCCTGTAAAACTGTGTAAATTGCAATTTTTTTTTTATGAATATGATTATTATACCATCACTATACTGATATGTCTATGTAATCTATATCATCTTACTATGTCATCTTACATCTATATCTGTAGCTGAGAGGTATATTATATATATATATATATATATATATATATATATATATATATATATATATATATATATATATATATATATATATATATATATATATATATATATATATATATATATATATATACACACACACACACACACACACACACACACTCATATGGACTGGCACCCTGTCCAGGGTGTACCCCGCCTTGTGCCCGATGCTTCCTGGAATCCTGGAATAGGCTCCAGGTGCCCCGTGACCCTGAAGAAGGAGTAAGCGGTAGAAGATGGATGGATGGATGGATATATATATATATGTGTGTATGTGTTAATATATATATACACACACATATGTGTGTGTATATATATATATATATATGTATAAGTGTGTGTGTGTGTGTATGTAATTATATTTCCTAGTTTGCTAATAGCTTGAGGGAGACTGTGAGAATGTGCACTGTGAAGGGAGGGGTGTTTATTTTAGATTCAGCCCATTAGGTCTATTTCCTGTCTCTTCTGACCTGGTCCTCTGCTCAAAGGGTGTGAAAAATCAGTTGAGCGATCCACTCCAAGGAAGTGAGCAAATTAAGTCATTAAGCTTTTCTTTTTTCCTTTTATTGTATGACCTTTCCAGACTGTGATTAAAATAGATATATTTCCTCATAGAAAACCACAAGTCAATTACAGTAACCTGGGAGAAAAAAAACACCATACTGCTGGTATAAGAGTATATGGATGGGATATGATGACTAGAATTGAATACTGATCATTATTATTTTTTTAAATGTCACATTTCAGTGTCTTATATTGTCTTCACTGAAACTCATGT
This sequence comes from Ameiurus melas, assembly GCA_012411365.1. Taxonomy (NCBI): domain Eukaryota; kingdom Metazoa; phylum Chordata; class Actinopteri; order Siluriformes; family Ictaluridae; genus Ameiurus; species Ameiurus melas. Next base: position 23,921,459 of record CM022769.1, on the reverse strand, counting down.
AGTATGTACATTAGACACAAGGACAAGCTCATAATGTGTGTAATATAAAAACTGTAATATGATCATTATATTCCTGATTTTTCTTTTTACAAATGATTTTCAAGGATGTTTGTCTAGCAAATATTTCCAGAATGTATTAAATAGTATGCCTTTTTTTCAATTCACATTGATTATTCATCACTGACATATACATATATATACATATATATATATATATATATATATATATATATATATATATATATATATATATATATATATATATATATATATATATATATATATATATATATATATATATATACACATATATACATATATATACACATATATACATATATATACACATATATACATATATATACACATATATATATATATATACATATATATATATACACATATATACACATATATACACATATATACATATATATACACATATATATATATATATATACATATATATATATATATATACACACATATATATATATATACACACATATATATATATATATATATAAAATTTATAAAAACAAAATGGGGTGTTCACATATTCACCAATAGGGGGCACACTCAGTGTAAGTGAGAGAGAGGGTTAGGGTTAGAGACAGATTGACTGACTTGCACCTCTTTTAGATTATCTCGTGATAAGAAAATTTTTTTCGTTTTCCATGAAAAAAATATGACGCGATACGTGTAGCTCCGCTTCACATCGGGTCACATTGCACCACCCTGTTGTTGTAGTCTTTTAACTAACACCTCATTGTCTAATCTCACTTAATCCCCATAATCAATAGTCATCTTAGGTAATGTGCAGTCATGAAGATTTGGGACGTATACCGATTTATTAAATGTAGTCACACAGCATGATCCAAACATTCAACAATTACAGTTTAATTTGATCTGATTCAGGCATTTTCCATTAACTTTTTATAAACAATGATATAGAGAACATTTCTAGATGAAGAGAACATTTTTTCCTGTAAGAAATAATCAGCTTTGCAGAGTACGAGGCCATTATAGCCTCCTGTGTAGAGGGTGGGACTCCTGCTGGGGGGGTAAAATTCGGAAAGTGAGGACAGAACCCATTGTTCAGCACTACTCTGAATAATGAGTACCACGTCAGCACGTACTGTGCCCACTTTAGGTTCAAAGGTCAGCAAATTTAGATGAAGAGGAGCTGCTGACACGGTTCCTGTATCTCCTCACCACTCTAACTATGCCCTCATATCTGAAACAATGAGACAGTGTTTGACATACAGAACACATCCATCCATCCATCCATCTTCTACCGCTTATTCCTTCTTCAGGGTCATGGCATACAGAACACAATGAAATTCAATTTCATTCCTTAATTAAAAAACAAAACAAAACAAAACAACAGACAGTGCATTAAATTGATAAACTTAACAGTTTAAGGTTTGTTCAATAATCACATTGCCCTTGTCCACTGAGAAGAGGTTTCTCCTCTTCTGGGCCTTCTTTTGTCTCTAAAGCTATTCTCAGTTTCTGCCAGAAAACCCTTGTATCTTCTCCATTTTTGGGCCATTTGAGGTAAGTCTTCTTCTTCACCAGCTTACGAATCCGATGGTAGGGAGACAGCTGGTGGGTAGGAATGTCCTCCAGGAATACCAGGATTAATACATCCTTTTGCTCATCGAACAGTCTGAAGTTAGCCATCTGGATCTCCTTGGAACACCACGTGCTCCTCAAATAATTGTACGTGATCACGCAAATGGTCTTACGACTGCTGTATATCCCGTCCATGATGTTGTCTATGATGGATCTTCCTGGCTCGAAGTCCCTATGATGGAGACAGAGTTTCCAGCCCTGCTCACCTTCCAAATTAGGGAGCAACTTCTCGACAACCCAAGGTTCATCTCGGGCATTGTAGGAAATAAAGGCATCGTATTTGAATCCGTGTTGCTGGTGCGTCTGTTTCTTTTTGCTGTCATACAGGAAGGCGACGAATAGGTAGTATGCATACAAAACCTGCCAGTGGAAGAACTGATAAATGAACGACACCAGAAGGGTAAGTGTAACGATGACAGAGCTGACCACGAACATGATAAAGTCTATATTCACATTACACCACTCTGTTTTGAGGTCTAAAATGCTCTTGCCTCTCAGCGAAAGTGGGTAGCTACAGGTATATCTGCTCAGGTAAATAACTTGGGTGTAATTACTTTTCAAAGCCCAGTCAATAAAAAAAGCATTGTTACAGTCACAAGTGAAGGTGTTTTTCGTTAAATCGAGGAATCTCAGATGAGGGAGTGACCGAATCTGTGTTTGGTTGATGATGTCTAACATATTCTCAGACGCTTTCAAGGTTGACAGCCTGGAGAGGTTTGCATTTAATACGAAATTCAGAGAATGAATCTGAGCTCTTGAGATGATGAGCTTACTCAGCTTTGGGATCGGGTGGAAAACATCGGCGGGTATGGATTCGTCATCCGCGAATGAATTCTTTGAGAGGTCCACAAACCAAAGTTTAGGAGTGGAGTTGAACGTATCAGGATGTAGATAGTTCAGGTTCATGCTTCCACCATATAACATTTTCAAGGAGGTTAAACCTTGAAGAAGGTTTGAGGGAATTTTACCTATACCATGTCTTTGACTGTGAATAGACAAAATCTCCAGCGAACCTAAGTGCAGAAAAGGGGGCATCTGCAATGTATCATCGACGTAAAAAATTAAATTGCTATATATTTCTAGCATTATCAGTTTAGGCATGCCTGAGAACACTTCTGGGTCTCGTATAGCTTTATCCGTAATCCTGTTTGAGGAAAGTAATAATTCAGTTAGATTTAGCAGTCCTGAAAACGCATGTGGTTCAATCTCAAAAATCTGATTGTCCGCGATGTCGAGGGTCCTAAGATTAGACAAACCCTTAAAGCTGTTCTTGGTAAGTGTGCTTAATTTATTACATGCCACTTGCAAAACCTTCAAGGAAGGCAAGTAATTTTCAAAAGCAGCGTCAATTGTCAACAATTTATTCGTCCCCAGCTTTAAAATTTCGAGATTATTCAGATCTTTAAACGCGCATGAAGGAAGTTTCGAAATTTTGTTGCTGTACAAATACAGCAAATTCAGCTGTGTTAAATTGGCAAAGTCTAAACAGGTTAACATGTTAATCCTGTTTCTACTGAGGTCTAGGAATTCAAGCAATGGAAGATTTCGGAACAAATTCTTGACATTGGTCAGTCTGTTAATTTGAAGATGGAGTACCCTCAGCTGTGTTAGTTCTTTGAATACGGGCGGAGAAATATAAGATATTTCATTATCTCCAAAGTCTAGCTCTGTCAAGTTAGAGCAGGGATCAAGCATATAACCGGTCAGTTTTGAAATTTTGTTGCGTTGCATGCGTAGCACCCTAATTCCAGGCAAGCATGCATACTGTAACACAGTCTCTTTGTTCATCAATTTCAATTCATTTAATTTGAGTTTAAACAAGGAAGCCCAGGAGACCTCATGAAGTACAGCACCGATGTTCTCTTCTGGAATGCGCACTGCGGTCAGATTCAGTACTTTTACTGAATTCAGAAAAGCCTTATCAGTAATATTCCACAGCATTGTCCTGTTTTGGCCGCATTGTGATATATCAAGGTAGTCTAGATTTGGGAATATATTTTCAGTTATTTGGAACTTTGTCAAGGGATTGTAAGAGAAATCGATTTTTTTCAGCGACAAAGACGTGCTCGACATGTCATATGAGTTGAAAACTTCAAAGTTGTTGCTTCCGATGAACAATTCCTCCAACCCTCGGGACGAAAGAACTGGTTTGATGTTGGCAATCTGCTGGAGGTTATTGTTCGTAAGGTTCAACACCTTCAGATTCTGAAGAGTACTAAAAGCTAATCTGTCAATGAGTTCGATGTTATTTCCATCGAGACGCAGCACCTGCAGGTTGACTAGATCGCGCAGTAGACCTCTTGACACTCTTTTCAAGTTGTTGTTGGCCAAGTTAAGATTGATCAAGTTTTGAAAATGCTTTCCGGTACCTTCTTGTATCCATGAGATGTTACTATCAGATAAGTTTAGGTACCTCAAGTACCAAAGGTCGTCAAATTCTCCAACTCTGATGTTTGAAATGAAGTTGAAGGACATGTCTAGATATCTGACATTGCTGGGTATCGGCGAAGGAACCGTATAGAAGCCCATCTTGTAGCAAAGAACTTTCAACTCCTGAGTGTTGTTTAGAGCACCAGAGACAGTGCAGTTTGTCAATGAAAATGCATTGACTTGGAAACTGATGATGCATATGCAGAGAACGGCTAGTGATGAGGTTGCCTTTGAGCACAGCTTTTCCGGATTTCCGGTCATCCTTCAACAGGATGTGTTAGTCATTAGCAGATGACTTCTTCTTGTGCAAGAGCTGCAATGCAAAATCACACGAATCGCTCAGATTTGTTTTGTGGTAAAGATTCTACTTAGTTTTAAACACATACACAACCACATACAGTTGTCATACACAAAAATATGTTATATCTGGATAACAAGAGCAGTAATAAAGTTCATAATACACGATTACAGCAATGGTTCTAAATCATATAATAGCATTTTGCAGAAACTTTCTCCAAATTCCAGAAAGAGGAAATGTGAACAACGAATGCGGTTTTGTCATGACTTGAATTGACATGAATTATGCCAATATTTTTTACAAGACATTAAGAAATTAGAAACTGGTTCAAATGGATAAAACAGATAATCTGACATGCACTTATATAGCGCTTTTTAGCAGTTTTACACTAGTTCTCATTCACCCATTCACACACACACACCAATGGTAGAAGAGCTGCCATGCAAGGTGCTAGCTTGCCATCGGGAGCAACTTAGAGTTCAGTGCTCAAGGACACTTTGGCATGTGGAGTTACGTGGACTGGGAATCAAACTGCCAACCCTATGATTAGTGTACAAACCTCTTTAACCTGCATGAAGTTGGCCCCCCCACCAACGCAAAACGTCAGCAAAATAGTCTCAATCGTTTATGCTGGTTTGTGCCCCTAAAATTTTCGTTTGTGCTGCTTCGGTTCAGGAGATATTAAAGGAATATTTATAGGTCATTCTGGGGTCACCCAGCCCCCCCCCCATGCTCCAAATTAACCCCAAATAGTCTCAATCGAAATGGGAAATATACATACCTTTTCTCACGCTATATTTCCATGCTTGGTTCCTCTCCCAAGGCTAGATTAACAATGACATGAGGAAGTATGTGGTAAAAAAACCGAAGCAAGAGGTTACCACAGATCAGGTTTATGGTAGGCTGTTCTCTTTCCTTATCATATGAAATCCCCAAAATGGAGATTTGCTGTATTTGTCATATAGTTAGCAATATTAATACAATTCTATTCAGTATCTAGTTTATTTTAAACAAAAAGACAGTACTTAAAACAACAATTATTTGCAAGAACGTTAAAGCCCATGAAAACATGGCTTCAAGAGTTAAAAAATGATTTGCGATACAAAACAGGATTTACTGAAGCTGTGGTGAATGGGAAAAGAGTGTGATAATGAGTACTCAAACTCGGGTCCGCGGTCAGTCCTGGGGATACCATGTAGCCTGAAGACATGGATAGTCACAAGGTCTGCAGTCTGGGCTGTATGGAGCTTCTATGATGGTCAGGATGGTAGTTTTACCTTGCGAGGAAGGCAGACCAGTGACGAAGTCTAAGGCAATATGGGAACAGGCAAGGCTGGCAGGCAGAGCACTTATCGCTCAACAGGCATTGATAAGTGTTGGCTTCTACATTTACCATTCTATGGTTGGCCACCTTCAGCAGGCCTAGATTGGGGCAATTGGGGCCGGGGACCTGCGTGAAGTTGGCCCCCCCACCAATGCAAAACGTCAGCAAAATAGTCTCGATCGTTGGTGCTCCATTTGTGCTGGTTTGCTCGATGCTCACCTACAAGACCTTGTCAGGAACAGCACCCTCCTACCTCAACTCTCTCCTGAAGGCATACATTCCCTCTCGCAATCTGCGATCGACTAGCGACTGACGTTTAGTAGTTCCCACTCAGCGTGGTGTAAGGTCCCTTTCCAGAACCTTCACGCATACCGTTCCCCAGTGGTGGAATGCTCTTCCGATCTCAATCCGGACTGCAGAATCTCTCACTATCTTCAAAAAACAGCTAAAGACCCACCTCTTCCGTGAACACCTAACCAACTCCTAAAAAAAAAAAAACCCACACACAATGCACTTACACCTCTACTCTGTGCACTTTGCTTCCTCTGGTATTCAATTAATGGATCTTGTATAGTAGCACTACTTGTATTGGTCCCTGCTTGATATATCGCTTTGCTTATTTGTAAGTCGCGTTGCATAAAAGCGTCTGCCAAGTGAATAAATGTAAATGTAAATGTAGATGTGCCTCGTCTTCCACCCCCCCCTAGCGGATAATTTAGGAATAGCATATTATTTAAAATGACAAGTTCGTGTCTTTTATGCATTTTTTTTTTTCACTTTCAAAATTCGTCCTGCGGGCTGGATTGAACCCTCTAGCGGGCCGGTTTTGGCCCGCGGGCCGTATGTTTGACACCCATGCTCTACCAGAACGAGAATAAAGCCTCAGCTTTTGCTCTACTCACGCCTCCGTGTCTCAGTGCTTCGCCCTTTCCCGCTACAATATATGTGTGTGTCTGTCTGTGGAATTTTAATGACTTAAATGATTCAATAAATTAAGATTTAAGCCAAAATGATTTTACTTGTGAAACTGAATTACTGTGAACTATCAAACATCCATTGACGCAAATAATGTACCTTTAAAAACACTTAGAACAATAATACTTGAATTTGTGAAAGTATTTAAATTTAAACAATGCAATCAGTCTTTTGTGTATAACACAGTATATAGAGCCTTTGCAGTGATCTTGTTTTCTAGCTGCTCACTAAGCTCTGTCCAGATGCTCTGATTAGGAGTAGCTGTGTTGCCATTTTGGACTATGGCCTCTTTTGATGGACAGATGACTGTGAAAATGGAATCCCTGTCGACCGCTGCTTTCTTGGGCATCTGGCAGAAGCAGAACATAATCACCCACTGAAATAATCCTGATGCAAAAAAGGTCATACACTGTAAACTAGTTTTGGTGTATTACTGTATTTGCCAGAATACAAGGAAAATATATATTATTACTATAAGGATTAATATATTTATACTAGGACCAATATGGTAATGTTGACCCTTGGATGCACAACGTTTTCAAAAAACTAACATGGGTACCATGTGCAGCTGTAATTAGCATTGCATAGCTCCATTAACCATACTAGTATTAACAATGAGTTTTCTGTTCAAGAAATTCAACATTGACAATCTTAGCTCTTTGAAAGTTGTACCATTATGATTAAAGTTAACTAATAATATTGTAACTGATAGTGTTAAAAAATGGTACTTACATTGGCCAGACTTTTTATTTAGTAACTGTCGACTTTTCCTATACTAACAACACTAATTCCCACAAGAGCACCGTGAGCAGAAGTGTCACACCTAGTGGTGGGAGGGAGGTGTAACAGATTATTCTCCTTGTAAATAAATGAAAAGTTCAATCATGAGAGACAAGTGAATGAAGTAAAGAGAATTGTTTATTGAACAAATGATGATATGATTTCTCTTTTAATATCTCCTGAACCGAAGCAGCACAAACGAAACTTTTATCAGCACAAACCAGCACAAACGGAGCACAAACGATTGAGAGTATTTGGGGTGAATTCGGAGCAGGTGGGGGGGCTGGGTGACCCCAGAATGACCTATAAATATTATTTTAATATCTCCGGAACCGAAGCAGCACAAACGGAAATTTTAACGGCACAAACCAGCACAAACGAAGCACAAACGATTGAGACTATTTTGGGTTAATTTGGAGCATGTGGGGGGCTGGTGACGTCACCGCGCCATAATTAAATGTCTAATATCTTAAAAACGAAAGCAGCACAAACGAAACTTTTAACGGCACAAACCAGCACAAACGAAGCACAAACGATTGAGACCATTTTGGGTTAATTCGGAGCATGTGGGGGGGCTGGGTGACCCCAGAATGACCTATAAATATTATTTTAATATCTCCAAATCCAAAGCAGCACAAACGGAAATTTTAACGGCACAAACCAGCACAAACGAAGCACAAACGATTGAGACTATTTTGCTGACGTTTTGCGTTGGTGGGGGGGCCAACTTCACGCAGGTCACCGTGAGCAGAAGTGTCACACCTAGTGGTGGGAGTGAAGTGTAACAGATTATTCTCCTTGTAAATAAATGAAAAGTTCAATCATGAGAGACCAGTGAATGAAGTAAAGAGAATTGTTTATTGAACAAATGATGATATGATTTCTCTTTTAATGAACCGAAGCAGCACAAACGAAACTTTTTACGGCACAAACGATGCACAAACGATTGAGACTATTTTGAAAGAACTTGGAGCATGTGGGGGGCCGGTGACGTCACCGCACCATCATTAAATGCCTAATATTTTAAAAACGAAAGCAGCACAAACGAAACTTTTATCAGCACATACGATTGAGACTATTTGGGGTGACTTTGGAGCATGTGAGGGGGGGGCTGGGTGACCCCAGAATGACCCCAGAATGACCTATAAATATTATTTTAATATCTCCAAATCCAAAGCAGCACAAACGAAAATTTGAACGGCACAAACCAGCGAGACTATTTTGCTGACGTTGGTGTGGGGGCCAACTTCACGCAGGTGGGCCGGGGTAATTCCACTGGAGGACAGGGACAAATAGACAATCAGGAGGGTCCATCCATCTTCTAATCCTTACTCCATTTCAGGGTCACGGGGAAACCTGGAGCCTATCCCAGGGACATGCAAATTCCGCACACACAGGGGCCACGGTGGGAATCGAACCCCCGACCCTGGAGGTGTGAGGCAAACGTGCTATTTGGTGTGGTAGGATTTCATATATTTATATATATCGATCGCCGAGCAGTTAATCATCGAGCGCTCTGAAATCGGTTAGTAATCCTCTCCTCCACTGCTCTGTGCTCGACCCCCCCAATGGACGCCGTGGACTTGTTCAAGAGGCTTGGCTCTGGCGCAAAGTTTGATTTTAAAAGATTTGGCAGAGATGCGGAAAGATTTAAGGTGATGTTTTTCCCCTGTAGTGGTCGAATTTTACAGAAGTGCTGGTAATTCCTGAGGTACTTAAAAAAAAAAGCAAAGTCGTTTAGGCTAACATGGCTAACAAGCGTGTCCCCTTTAGGTAGGTTGCGAACACAGCAGCACAGTGAGGACTCCTCCATTAGTTTTGCACTTACTTTTTGAGTTTAAAGCGATTCATTTATATCAGAGATATCTGTCAAAGCATTATGTTTGAGTAACACAGAGCAGCAAGCTCTGAATAGTCATGTTATAAATCCCCCTTTTTTCTTTCTTTCTATTTTTGGGGGGGTAAATTGTCTTAAATGACACGTGGATTCTCAGGACCTCTCAGGACCTTCTCAGGACCTCAGGCCCGTCTCTATCTGGCTAGGTTTAAAAGACACCAGTTTCCTAACTCCTACAGTCCTCTTCCTCAGTTTGGCTGTGATGTTATTACATCCGTATAATCGTTTAAACACCAATACATTTAACCATGTTTTTATTGAATTCCTCTGCACTTTCTATCCTCTTTGAAACAGGTGGTGAGGTCTCAGAACAAAGAGGTCGCCAACCCTTTGGCCGATATTAGCTTCTTTGGCAAAACCAGAGACGAGCCAGGTGAAGACTCTAGACGTGATGATGATGACGACGAAGACGATAACCTGACCATCGCGGATGAATCCCTGTGCAAGCCGAAAAGCCAAAAGAAAGAGAATAAAAGAAAAACTCGGGGTAAAAGACGAACATGAGCTGGTTATTCATTGTGAATGTCTGTAATGCTGCTGTAGAAACGCAAGTCGTTATATCTGTCCTTGTCGCTCATTTCTATTAATGCACAGATTCAGAAGACGAGCAATGATGATGATAATGATTCAGAGCAGACAGGGATTAGGTGGATGTCTTCACAAGACAAGAAGGCGAAAGGACCGAAGAAAAAGACCACAGACGGACCGTCCATAAAGCGATTAAAGCAGCTGCATAGAGAGAAGGTAGGAAAATCATCTAATGTTCAACCATGTTATCTGTGACCGGGAATATATCTGAGATGTGCCATGTGTCCATGTCCGATGTAGTGATGGAGCAGAAGTGCGAACGTCAACAGTTTAGCCGTAGTATTGATGATTTTTTTTTGTTGAGTTAAAGCAGCATCAGTTCGAGCTCGGATCACCGATCGCTTGTTCACTGAAGGGGAAAGGACGGCAGATTTGAATACAGGAAGGTCAATCTTGTGAGCTAATGTAAACAGCGATGATTGTTAAACAGGTTTTTCGAGGTCAGGTGGCTTTCAGCCAAAGGCCCTCTTCGATTGACGTGCGTCGAACACGGGTACAGCTGAAAGGTCTCGTTTACCAACGGACCTCACCATGAAAGACTGTTGTGTGCAATTGCAATTTTGCAAATTTTTTGTAAAAAGTCATAGCAAAATCAAGCATTTTTGGCTGCAACAGTCACAAAACTCGGGGGAAATGCTGTACGGACTGTACAAAAATCTTATTATGCTCCCCTGGTTCCTTGTACATGCAATCATTTCTGCAGTTTACGGTTCATATCGGTTTCACCCACACCTAAATGCTGTTAGCGTGGAGCTGCTCTGTCTTTTTCTTATTGTTTTTCTGCTGCTGGGATTTTCTTGTCAGTGATCTTGTTTGGTCTGAACGTCTCAGCTCAATCAGATCCGGCATCAGAACAGGATTAACGTGCATGGCACCGACGTCCCAGACCCTCTCGGCACGTTCGAGGAGCTTCAGCAGGAATACGAGCTGGATTCCCGGATCGTTCAGAACATCAAAGCAGCTGGCTTTCAGACCCCCACGCCCATTCAGATGCAGGCCATCCCTCTGATGATGCACGTAAGTTAAAACATCTGTTTGTTTGTCTGACGGATTTCTTGGGACGCACTAATCACGTGAGTAAATCGCCCGAGGTACTTTGTACTCCATTAATTCTATCGTACTTGACACGCAAATACATTACCGTACATGTGCTTTGGATGTTAAGTGTCGAGCACTCTAGCTCCTTAACATACCGTATTTTCCGCACTATAAGATTATAAGGCGCACATTCATTGAATGACCTATTTTAAAACTTTGTCCATATATAAGGCGCACCGGATTATAAGGCGCATACAATAGACGCTACAGTAGAGGCTGGGGGTTACGTTATGCATCAATTAGATGGAGCTGCACTAAAGGGAATGTCAACAAAACAGTCAGATAGGTCAGTTCAACTTTATTAATAGATTACAACCCAGCGTAGTTTAAGGTAAAACATGTAGTGCAATGTTAATATACCCCACATAGTGGGGGGGGGGGGAACTTTTCCTCGATTCAATAATAATAATAATCACAATATAGTAACACTCGAAATAGTGCAAAGCGATAACAATATATCAATAACTCAACGTTGCTCAAACGTTAAAATCACACAACACCCAAAATAAACACGTAAAGCTCACTTTACTAAGTTATTCCTCATCCACGAATCCCTGGAATTCTTCTTCTTCGGTGTCTGAATTAAACAGTTGGGCAAATACGGGATCCAACATGTCCGGCTCTGTCTCTTCGAAGTGGATGGAGAGATTACGTCTTTTCATAAACCGAAAGCACCAAGAAGGACCGCCTTTAAAGTCATTAATGCCAAGTTCGCTTGCTAGCGGCGGTTACATTTCGAATAGTGATTGTACTGACACTTATACCTGCTGCTCTCTGTTCAACAACCCACTGTTCGAGTTTGTCCTCCAAATGTAGCCATCTCGCTTTATTCCCTCGGAAACTCTGTTTAGTCTTCTTTACTTGGCGTAGGTCATCTTGTTGCTTCCTCCACTTTCGCACCATTGATTCGTTCATGTTAAATTCTCTTGCTGCTGCTCTATTCCCGTGTTCTTCTGCGTGACTGATCGCCTTGAGTTTAAACTCCGCGTCATATGCGTGTCTCTTAATAAGAGCCATTTTGGGGTCTTTACATAAAAAACAAATGGAAATGAAATATATATACCGGTATATATCCAGCATGCACCCGCGTGTGTGGTGAAATAGGTTTCCCCGTGAGTCATCTTGAGGGGGCGTGTCCTGGAGTAGTATTTCAGTCAGTGAAAGGACTTCCTGGTTAGTGACGTGGGATACCGGTAGCGTTGGTGTGCGTGTACGCGAAACCGTTGACTAAACATGCGGTATACACTGCTTGTTTTCCTATTTGCTTAAATAACTCTTTTTGAGGTAGAATCTTAGCTGTTTGTTCGGTTGTGGGTTTATAATAATTAATGTGTTTTGTTGGAATAAATATCGTTGATGTAACGCATGTCTCCGGCTCCTTGAGTTTACGAACCTGTGTGCTCGAATTACCCTTAGGGGTTAATCTAGTTTAGTTCCTTGTCCTGGGGGCCGGCCTCCCGTCCCCTAGGTGGCGTAGTTGATGCAACAAATCCTCAGATGCACCTTGTCCCTGCCGCCACGTGGAAGAAAATGAAGTCGTGCGGCTGCGGTACCGTGGTTCGCGAGACCTGTTGTGGCTCAATATTGGTCCATATATAAGGCGCACCGGATTATAAGGCGCACTGTCGGCTTTTGAGATAATTTGAGTTTTTTAGGTGCGCCTTATAGTGCGGAAAATACGGTAGATGTTGAGGGTGCTATAATAATAATTGTAGTATTTTACGTCAGCACTTCACTACCCTCTGACCATATATATAAGCATATTCAATCTTAAAGTAACATTCCTTGACCATTAAGCTTGTGTGATGGTGCTTTTTCCCTGCTCGCAATTTAATAGTCCAGGAAAACAGAATAGTGATCATTTCCACTATTTTAAGTGTAAGGACGGGGGGAGGGTGTCATATTACCAGCTGTGCAGTCAGGAACTGCTTGTTAGCAGTGTCGGTCACACAACCTCTCTTTAGGTTTATAGGAATTTTAGGTGAATCTGCAGCATTTTACAGTAAACAGGTAAATTTCATATATATATATATATATATATATATATATATATATATATATAAAAATATATAAATAATCCTTTTACAATTCGGTTGTCTACATGTCCATATGACCGACATTCTCAATGTTGATCTGGCACTTAGGTATCCGAGTGCTGACCAGTGCAGGAGAGTTTTATATATGTATATATAATATATATATACACACACACACACACACACATGCCTAATGGTAGCGAAGTCGATCATAAGTTGATGCATTTAAATAAATAAAAGAATAATAATAATAAAAAAAAAAGTTGACTAATTAATCAGTTTTGCCACACTGACACGGTTGCGTCATAATACAAGAGCGGCCTCTAGAGGCAAAATAAAAAACTATGGCTGACAAATTTTGTTGTAATTTGGAGCGTTACGTTTTTGGTTCGGTTTGGATGTGTATATATATATATATATATATATATATATATATATATATATATATATATATATATATTTTTTTTTTTAATTTACTTTAATATTTATTAATAGTTATTACATTTATTTCCTTTAGAAAAGGTACAATATGTTTTCATGGTACAGTCAGTACTGTTTATTTTTGTAATAAATATTTTACTTTGAGTGGTATGTTTTCAGTCAGTATCGATTTTAAAAACGGTTGTTAATTTTATCGTTAATCGGTTATCGGCAGGTATCGGACTTCGTTATCGATAAATAGGAGGAAGGGGCGGGGCTTCCAGGCTGCAGATTAATTCTGGGTTCAAAACACATTCGAGAATCCTTAAAAGATTCAAATTTCAGTAGAGACTTTTTGCATGGAACTTTTAGTGTCACTTAAGAGAACTAGTAATTGGAAAATTAAGATTCTTGTGGTTTACAGATAACAGTCGAGAGAGAGAGAGAGAGGGAAAAAAAAGAGTAATTTCTGGAATCCGTGTTACATTTTTGTAATATATTCTTTACGGTTGTAGATAATAAAATGATTTGTAGGCTTAACATGTTATTCTTGTGCACTTCAGAGACGAGAAATCCTGGCGTGTGCCCCCACAGGCTCGGGGAAGACCATCGCGTTCTGCTTGCCGGTGTTGGCGCATCTCCGTCAGCCGCTCAACAAGGGTTTCAGAGCGCTCGTCGTAGCACCCACGAGAGAGCTGGCCAGCCAGGTGAGACCTTAACACACCGGTGTTGAACGCTCTGATAATTAAACACGTTTTCAAGCAGTAACGTAAACTGTTCCTCCCGCGGTTACCCGTAGACGTACAGAGAGCTGCTGAAGCTGTCCGAGGGAGTGGGCTTCAGGGTTCACATGATTAACAAAGGAGTGGATGCAGCCAAAAAATACGGTCCCAAGTCGGCCAAGAAATTTGGTAAGTCTCCATGCGTTTTAAATAAAAATGTGTAGTGCTGATTTCCCCTAACATTTGGATTGGGTTTTTGAGTTTTGTTCCTTCAACAACTCGATGGAGTGCAGGTAATTTTGTGGTGAAATTTCTTTCTCAGACATCTTGGTGACGACACCAAACAGGCTGATTTACCTGCTCAACCAGTCGCCTCCAGCTGTTGATCTCAGCAGGTCGGTCTACTTCAGGTCTTTCACAAGCCAAACCAAAGAGTCCAGAATGGACGCTAACATGGAAACACGGTAAACGAAGGAATATAATTAGGGCTGTTGTTTGTGGGTTGCTCAGTGTGGAGTGGCTGGTGGTGGACGAGTCCGATAAGCTGTTTGAGGACGGTAAGACTGGCTTCAGGGAGCAGCTGGCGACCATCTTCCTGGCCTGCACCTCTCCCAAAGTCCGCCGCGCTCTCTTCAGCGCTACTTTCACCACGGAGGTCGAGCAGTGGTGCAAACTCAATCTGGACAATCTCGTCTGTGTTAACATCGGACCCAGGTATGAAAGACATGCGCGTGCGTCTCCTTTAGTAGACCGGGCTGTTTAACGTTTTTTTAAGCGTCTCAAAGGCTAAGCAGTATTGTGGTGTTATTACACCGAAGTATTTCCAGCTGTTTTTTTTTTTTTTTGCCAACAATTACCTAATTTATCAAGCTGGATTCTAACTTATTTATTTATTTATATATTGTAAATCATTTGCGTATGAAAAATCCAGTTAGTTTGGTCAAATGTTTGCATGCTGAGAGCTCATGAGGAGACTCATTAATGTGAAACTTGACGGACGCTAATTGGATTGGACGTTATACGTTACTAGAAGTTTTAGCTGTCCTAAAGAAGTGAGCTCTCGCCTTTGAATCATTTATTTAGAATTTTTTGTTAAAACATTTAGACGGCCCAGTGTCATCGATGCTATATCCTTACGTCGTTTCCGTCCACAGGAACTCCGCGGCAGAGACGGTCGAGCAGGAGCTTCTGTTTGTTGGTGCCGAAAATGGCAAGATGCTCGCTATAAGGGACATGATCAAGAAGGTTAGTGAGAATTTGGACGCCTACGACGGGCCACAGAGATGATTGCACAAACCCCTCATGCGTCTTCTCAACTCTTGTGTCCAGGGCTTTCTGCCTCCCGTGCTGGTGTTCGTGCAGTCCATAGAGCGGGCCCGAGAGTTGTTCCACGAGCTGGTGTACGAGGGCATCAATGTGGATGTGATTCATGCAGGGCGCACACAACAACAGGTTAGTCAAGGAAGAAAAGAGTCATATGTGAGTATACATGCGTAAATACTGAGCCCTTTCTAAAGAATTTACAACGTCCTCCACTAATATTGGCACCCTTGGTAAATATGAGCGAAGACGGGCTGTGAAAAAATCGTCTTTATTGTTTAATCTTTTGTTCAAAAAAATTAACATAAATACTCCACTCTCATGGATATCCAACAATTGCAAACACAAATTAAAAAACAACAACTTTCTTAAATATAGGTGTGCAACAATTATTGGCACCCTTTGTCAATTCTTGGTGCTAGCTCTCTTTGCCAAGATAACAGCTCTGGGTCTTCTCCTATAACGCCTGATGAGGTTGGAGAACATATGGCGAGGGATCTGAGACCGTTCCTCCGTACAGAACCTCTCCAGATCCTTCACATGTCGAGGTCCACGCTGGTGGACTCTCCTCTTCAGTTCACCCCACAGCTTTTCTACGGGTTTCATGTCAGGGGACTGGGATGGCCATGGCATAAGCTTAATTTTGTGGTGCCAATCTTAGTGGAGGGCACTATATGTTCACATAGTCTGTATGCCACGTCAGCAATGGCGAACAGTATGCAAGTGTGGAAACACATGCAAATACAGGAAGCAGATGCAACATGCGCATGCACGATAGTTCAAAAATAGCTGCAGTGTGTGTAAACACATTTTGAGCAATTTGAGAAAACATCCGCCAAACCAGAAATGTCGCGCTAAGCTGAAAACACAACACGATGGAAACGTTTCTAAGGGACACACAAGCTGAATACGAGGTCTCACATTAGCGGAGTTATCGGTCTCATCACCGTATTTATATTATCCTCCGTCTTGTCTTTTAGCTAAGCAACGTTATTCAGTCACATAAAAACCATCTTGCATGAGCACCGTATGATCAGGATACTCGAGTTCTCCTGCTCGTTCCTAAAGGTCCACCTGGATGTTTCCGTCACATGACCCTCGGAAACATTTCCAAGCACATGTTCTGTTTTCGGCATATCGATTTCCGTAGCGTTTCCTGTTTGACATGTGGCTGTTTTTTTCTCTTCGTCAGTTTGCGGCGGTTCACTATACACAGCCTCTGCATTCTCATAGTGAAAGTGTAAATGCAAATGCGGTAACAAGGAGGTCTCGTTTAGAAGAGTCGAGTTTTAAGTGCACAAACGCACTCGCAATATTTAATCGGTATTAGCAGGTGTTAGCAGAACATTTACATAGTGCCAGTTTTCAGACCATAAAGGATGTCTGTGCTTCCTCTGAAGGAAGAGGATTCATTTTGAAGCCAAAAACTAATTGTCGCAGTTTGACTCGGTGTGAAGAGGCAAGCTCGGTGCAAGAAACTTTTGCTTTGAACGTCTGAATAGGATTTTTTTTTCCTCTGGTACCAGACGATAGAAAGAAGCATCACGTTTTGTTTTTTTGTTTTTATTTCTCCATCCTGTCATTTCTCTGACTGACTTCTCGCACTGTATGACCTGATTACGTTTAAAAACATTGAGTTTTCCTTATTCCTGAAGGCATTTTTGCCTTACAGCGTTTTTTTTTTTTGCACAACTTTCGTACCGTAAATAAAATGGACCACAATCGACATTACTGTACTGTTGTGTACAAATACTACTTTATATTTGACATTTAGCACTGAACCATGCAAAAAATAAATTGATTTAAATTTGGCCGACGTTTTTATTAGATTCAAAACTGCCACGCTACTTCTGCAGGATTTCTACAAAAGTATATATTAAAATCTTTTGTTCTACATATGCGATACAAGCAGGTTCTCTACATGTATAGCCTTAAACCATAAAAAGAACAGAGAGAAAAAAAAAGAAAAAAAAACCTGAAAATGCAGCTGGGAAATTTTTAAGAGAGCATTTTAGTGCAGAAATGGGGTGTGTGTGTGTGTGTGTGTGTGTGTGTGTGTGTAAGGAGCTTAAAATCATTTAGAGTGTCTCAAGAAGAACACCATCTGTGTCTGATGGGAGGTCTTGAATTCTTTACATCCTTATATTAAAGCAACGGATTTGATTAAAGCGTGATGAACGAGTCAGTACAAAATGAATCTGTGACCGTAGAAGGAAAAGGTGTGGTGTCTTATGTTGTTTGTGTTTGTGGTTAGAGAGAGAACGTGGTGAGCAGCTTCCGTGCCGGTAAGATCTGGGTGCTCATTTGCACAGCACTCATGGCCCGAGGGATTGACTTCAAAGGCGTCAATCTGGTGATCAACTACGACTTTCCTACGAGTGCCGTGGAGTACATTCATCGCGTAGGTTAGTCAGAACCTTGAGCTGTGCACTGATTTTTTATTTTTTTTTTCTTATATGAAATATACAGATGTGTGCAGAAGTTTGCAACCCCCATGGTTAAAATAAACTCCAACAGAAAGTGTGTTTAGTAAGGTTTTGATCCACCAGAACAGCTTCAGTGCACCTTGGCACATATTCGACAAGTCTCTGGAGCTGTACTGGAGAAATGAATCATCGAAATGATTAGTGGCGATGGAAGGTGCTGTCTAATACAGCCCGTAATATCCCATCGGTCTCCCAGAGCGCCCACTGGTTTGAGATCGGGTTATTGTGACGCCATCGGATATGGTATATATAAGCATTCAGTTAACACTTGTGTCCTGTGGTTGGGGAAGGAGTCATCGTCGACGAGACCACGCCCTTCAGTATAGAAACACTACAGTATAGGTTAAAGGTGAATTCGACATCAAATTAAAAGGCAAATCCGCACACTTTTGCTCTCGACTGTATAGTCTGCTTTGGGAGTGTTTTATCTGTTCTGTTTGTATCCAATTCATCCTCTTTGGGATCTTGCTATTCTCCAGGCCGCACAGGAAGAGCAGGTCATAAAGGGAAAGCCGTTACGTTTTTCACCGAGGCCGACAAACCGCTCCTGCGCAGGTATCACTCATAATTTCCTTGAATTCGATTTTGTTGTTGTTATTTATTTTTAAAGTATGACTGTTGACCTCTAACTGATTTATCTCTTTGTATGGTTTTTGTTTCCTCTTTTCCCCACCAGCATTGCCACAGTAATAAAACAAGCAGGATGTCCTGTGCCTGATTACATGATTGGATTCAAGAAACTAAAAAGGTAGATCCCTGTATAAACGTACGAGTTCTTGCAGAGTTAATTAGGATCGTATCAGCTTCCTGTTTATTTATTTTTTTTTCCCCCTTCACCAGTTGAAATGCCAGGACACCCATGGCTGGAATCTTTTTTTTTTTTTCTTTGTCACTACTTCTGTTTATAAACTCT
Source organism: Ameiurus melas (assembly GCA_012411365.1). Classification (NCBI taxonomy): domain Eukaryota; kingdom Metazoa; phylum Chordata; class Actinopteri; order Siluriformes; family Ictaluridae; genus Ameiurus; species Ameiurus melas. The sequence goes on along the minus strand of CM022769.1, from coordinate 23,902,534 downwards.
GCATAGAATATATATTGTTATCTTTCTATAGGATTGGATAGTTCAGCGTCATGTTTAAAGACGTCTTTCTCTCCACAGCAAAGTGAAGCGGCATCTTGAGAAGAAACCACCGAGGAGGTCAACGATTCGCACGACGCCTCGGTTTCTCATGAAAAACAACCTCGGAAAAGTGAAAAGGTAGTGGTCTAAATTGTCCTAAAGCACCTTGAAGTAGTATTCACACGCCTCGTGAGTTTCCCCATGTTGTTACTTTAGAGTCTTATTAGATGGATTATATTCACTTTCATTTCTCATGGTTAATATAGTGTGTATATACAGTGTGTGAAACTGAGCTCAGGTTTCTTTACATTGATCCATGAGATGTTTCTCAAAGGAGTTATCTGCAGACCTCAGAAAAACTCCGGCCATGAGAACTAACATTCTGGTCTGATCTGATTGGCCTAAATGCCCACTGAGAAAATCCCCATCCCCAGTCACCTGGCCCCTTTCACATTGCCTGTCCCAAATCTCATCGACCTGGTACAGAACATTTGGAAACCTTAGATTGTGATGAAGGGTCACCTTCCAAGCAGACAATAAGCCAGACACATTGACATGCCAGGGCAACGAAATACCCCAATAACGCCAATAATGAAGTACCCCAATAACGCCAATAACGAAGTACCCCAATAACGCCAATAATGAAGTACCCCAATAACGCCAATAACGAATACCCAAGAACGTTAGAGATCTAACCCTTTCATGCATAGTGGTCACTATAGTGGACCATTGTCTGGCTATTGCAAGGATTTCAACAGAATAACTGCATAATGGGCACGAATTCTTCGTCTGAGCGCATGCAGTCCACTGGAGTCGACACTTCAATAGCTTTTTGAAAAATTTATGTAAAAGTAAAATGAAGGTAAAATAATTTTTTAAACCTACAGAGTAAAAATACAGAGGAAAAAAAAATCCTTGATCAGGATTTCCTAATTCACGCATGAAAGGGTTAAACATGGCAACTAAAAATATATATTTATTTATTAATACAAGTAGGCATAAACAACAGCAAATGAAAGAACTATATGTACACTACCGGTCAAAAGTTTGTGGACGTTCGACTGAAATGTTTCTCATGATCTTAAAAGCCTTCTGATCTGAAGGTGTGGGATTAAATGTCTGACATCGGTGTCGTAGACAAAAATATAAACGTGCCAACGTGTTCGTTTCTTTCATTAGAAAACTAACATTTCATTTACAAAAATATGACTCGGAGCGAAATATTCTGAAAATCAGGAGATAAGAGTCTGGCGTCTGTGTGAACTCCTTTAATACGGTTTAAAAATCATCTCAGGGAAATTCCTCAAGAAATCGGGTGAGAAAACGCCAAGAATACATTTCTGGGAATTCTAAACAAAAAGGGCGTCGACTTTGAAAATGATAAAATACTCAATTATATTGATTTTTTTTAATCACAACATAATTCCCCTAGTTCCATTTGTGTTACACCAGACTTTTGATGACTTTATTATTATTCTAAAATGTTGAGAAATAAAAAAAAATGTCTGTCTAAACTTTTCATGTGTTGTGTGTGTGTGTGTGTGTGTGTGAGAGAAATTTGTAAAAAGAAACAAGTTTGTACACATTTTAAGTCTTCTTTCGGTACAAAAAAATCCTGTATTGTAAGATGCACTACGTTACAGTTTCTATTAGCACCGGTGTGTCACTGATTAAAGCTCTCAGATAGTAATAATACAGATGTGACTTCAACTCCCACGACTCGCAAAAAGCTTCCCATTACCTGCTTAGCTGTATACTTTGTATAAAAGCATCTGGTAAATGTCCTCTTTTTTTTTTTTTTTTATAATAGAATGAATGTCCTAAAGTTTGTGTCCTCTGAACATGTTGTGTTTTGTTTGTTTTTTTTTCAGGAAAAGGGAAAAACCGAGGCAAGCGCATGTGGAGGTGAACCAAATGACTCAAAAAAATAGCTGAGATTTTGATGCATGAAAATTGTATAAAGAAATTGTCTAATAAAACTTTCAAATTTGATTCCCATTTCTGATTCCCATTTCTTTAAAGCGTGCAGAAAAGTACAGATTCAAAATCCGAGAGAGATTGTAATGAATTTTCTTTTTTTTTCTTTTTTTTTTGCTCAAATAAAGTATGTTTCCTTATTAATTAATTTGTAACATTTACATGAATATAAACCTGCACGGCCCTGAAACAACAAAAACAACAACAAATATTCGGGGTGGAATGAGGGTATTAAAAAAAAAATTATAATCAGAAGCTTAAAGCATTAATATATAACTCTTTTGTGGTTAATAACCAAATTTCTGAATCCGGATCTTCTGTGATGTGATGCAATAGGATTTGATTTTCCTCCAGTTGACCATCTTTTGTCAGAATCTGAAGCAGACCTGCCACAAATATTTGTGTGAAGTTAACACAAATATGATTTTAAAAGTATTATACTTGCACACAAATCTCCTTGTGAGCCTGATTTCTTAGCTGAATTATCCATCCATCCATCTTCTACCGCTTACTCCTTTCTCAGGGTCACAGGGAACTTGGAGCCAATCCCAGGTAGCATCGGGCACAAGGCGGGGTACACGCTGGACAGGGTGCCAGTTACGCTTATAAATGACTTTTTAAACACCAGGTTTGTTTTTTTTCTGTCCTGTGATTGTCACCTCAATTCATTTCAAGTTTTTGCCTTTTAAATTGATGCATTGATCCAAATTTTCCAAGCTGGTACCCGTCTAAGTATTCATTATTCTAATGATTTAAAATAACAATTTTTTACAGCTTTAAGTATGACCATACTTTATGCATCTACTTCTACTTCTTTAATGTTTATTCATTACTTCCCATGCCATAAATTCTTTCTGTTCTCAAGCCTAGTTCCTCTTTACTTTTTTTTTGTTGCTAATTAATCAACCATGTCTGGCATCACTACTTTTTCCCTTTGTGCCCGTTGAAGTATTACCTCTGTAAACATGCTGTTGTGCTCTCATGAAGCGAATCTCATGCATCATCTTCACAGGAAGTAAAACCGAAGATGTCTCATTCACACACACACACACATGGTAGCAGATGCAAGGTTGCTACCATGCAAGGCGCTAGCTTGCCATCGGGAGCAACTTGGGGTTCAGTGTCTTGCCCAAGGACACTTCGGCATGTGGGGTCACCCGGGCCGGGCATCGAACCACCAACCCTACGATTAGTGGACAACCCACTCTACCAACTGCACCACAGCCTTATTTAGTGAAACAAGTTTTTCATGCACTATTAGTTTTATAAATGTCAATAATTATAATGGAGCGCACGGTGGATTAGTGGTTAGCACGTTTGCCTCACACCTCCAGGGTTCGATTCCCACAGTGACCCTGTGTGTGCGGAGTTTGCATGTTCTCCCCGTGCTGCGGGGGTTTCCTCCAGGTACTCTGGTTTCCTCCCACCAGTCCAAAGACATGCATGGTAGGCTGATTGGCGTGTCTAAAGTGTCCGTAGTGACTGAATGTGTGTGTGAGTGTGTATGTGATTGTGCCCTGCGATGGACTGGCACCCTGTCCAGGGTGTACCCTGCCTTCTGCCCGATACCCCCTGGGATAGACTCCAGGTTCCCCTGTGACCCTGATGAAGGAATAAGCCGTAGAAGATGGATGGATGGATAATTATAATTGTAATTGTGATGAAAGTACTGATGTTTGATGTTGCAGATGAGCATGTTAATGTCCTCTTTCTTTTCTCGGAAAAATGCATAAAAATGACTCAACTTTCTTTTCTTTTTTTTCTTTTTTTTTTTTTTACAAAACAATCTCAAATATTCTCAAATTTTGGTTTCATTTTGATTCAATGGGATCAAACTACCTCTTACTGTGATACATTAATTCCTAGATAATTACTCATTTATATGCTCATCAACATCTCGTAAAAAAACCCACAGGCTACCACAGAGGAACCGAGAAGTCACATGTATAATGCAGTGTTGACTCGTCATCACGTAGACACTTCTCTCACCACTACAGAAAAGCAACCAAGATTCAGACTCTCACCAATTACCTACTTCTTTTTTGGCTTTGTACATGATTTAAAATGATTAAGACTTTTGACTCGGGAATCCTCGCTCCATATGGGACTACAATTTCAAGCAGAAATCTAGAAAACTTAGGAAATGAAGACGCTTTAGTTGTTGATTGGATTCGAGGTTCAAGGATTAATTCAAGAAACTCGAGAGATTCTGCCGTGGCAAGAAACTGGAGGCCAGGATGATGTTCAAGAAATGGTAAATAAAGACTTATTACGCAAATATAAAGTTATAAGTTTGAGTTCAACAACATAAATGTGGTCAAATTCATAATATCCAGACAGTTATTTTAGTATTGAATCATTATTGAATGGAAATATATTTTTTTCAACCTGATGATGTAACTGAACGTGTTTTAGAATCGGACGTTTTTTCTGTTTTGTTACCGTTAACTCTTTTTGCGTACTGGTAGGTTTTTAAAGAACAATTTGTACATTTTTTAACTTTTTTTTTTTTCTTGCAATAAAAATTAATTGAATATATCCATGTCCTTTAAGTTTTATTAGCTTGCTTGTCAGGACATCGTTTTGTTTGTTTGTTTAGTGATCGAATCGACAGGTCCTTTCCTTTTAAGATGTAAACAGATTGAACGTAGAAGCTTTATATAATTGTTAATGACCAAATGTGAATAATCTAAGCCGGTGTTTAGTCTCGTTAGGAGTTCTGTTCGGTTTTTACGCCAGAGCGCTAGGTGGTAGTGTTTTTTTTTTTTTATTCCAAGCTACGTGTGCACAATGGTAAGAATCGGAGCCTTAACGAAAATTCTCATTTTTATACTTAAATACGTTCCAAACTTTGAAGATTATACACATGGACGTCTATTTTAATTCCTAACATTAGGAGTTATTCCAGTGGGTCCGCTTATCAGGAAGTCGTGGTTGTTGAGCGTCACCGTCTCGTTTTATTCCGAATTTGTAAACAAATCTTTACATGGAAGCTTCATATAGGTGTTAATTATCAATGATGGTGAAATATAACTGAACTATTTAACCGTTTGCTATTCAGCATGTCCAGCAAGTTGAATATGTACAGTTTGAGTTTGATCTCCACATTTATTTATTTATTTATTTTTGGCATGGTGGGCCTAAATAGGCTTCAGACTGAATCTCCACCAATATTAAGTATATATATATATATATAAAAAAATGCTCAAAATGCACAGCAAAGAGGCATGTTATGTGTAATCCATCACTTTATTTCTTGTTTTTCTCAGTTACTAAGAAACATATTCAACGATAAACATGCTAACCTGTTAATGCTAATCAAGAGTTAGCGGGCACTTTTACTATCTTGGCCGTAACAACAGCTATAAAGCAGACACTATGACACTAGAAATAGGAATCGTTTTCATTTTGATTCTGAGATTTTTACATTTATACATTACATTTCTATATTTAGCAGACACTTTTATCCAAAGTGACTTACGTATGAAGAAATACAAGCAAGCGAAGTTTTAAGAATTCGATTGGCTAACAAAGACAGATAAGGAAATAACATGCGATCTGAGCTTGATTCTTGTGTAATGGTGAGTTAGGACACTGGAAATTCAACGCAACTTGAAGAAAACAATTTGGCTGAGGGGGGAAGGAGGGAGGGAGTGAAGTCAATGTTGGAGATCACCACATGTATTTAACTGAATTAGTGTGCAAAATGGAAATATCTTGTTTTCGTTAAATCTACTGGTAATGCTTTAGATTGAGTTTCCTTCAACTGACGTCATTTAACTCGTTAGTTAACGTGAACAAAGCGTGAAGTTTGATATTAATGTATCATCAGCAACATTAAAAAAAAGAGGCACTAACGCTTGATAATAAATCAATGAAATCAATGAAGGAAACGAATCCCAGATCAACCAACACGATTCAAAAAACTCAATTCATGCACAACCGAGAATTAAAAAACACGTTCTAATATTTGCTCCTGGAGTTCGTAAAATGATCAGCGTTTAAGAACATAACTGTAATTATGAACTCATGTGGACTTTAGTGATTCATTTAGTAATGAAAGAAAGATAACAAACAATGCAGGTGTAACATTTTAAACAAATGTCAACAAAGTAAATCAAGGTGATACACGTATTAATTGGCATTACTATTAATGTTTATTAAGGGAATCTTAACCTAAGATTTCAAGAGATCTTAGAAATGCTACTACTGCTACTACTGCTACTGCTACTACTACTACTACTACTACTACTACTACTACTACTAATAATAATAATAATAATTCTGTTGAATCAGGGATCCAGTGTGTCAAAAATCCAACGATACGCAGAACATCAGGAGCCCTTGAGCTCTGCTCTAACTGAAAAGGAGAAGGTGATCATACTGTTTTTTCACTAAATCCATTGGTTTATAATGTCCTAGTTATTACATTATTCAACTAATAGATTTTATTCATTAATAACACAAAACAATGAAGTTAACATTAAAGCGCACAAATGTTGTTTTAACCTCACACAGGAATTTTAACGTAGGTCTTTTTTCCCCCCATGTTTTGTAGCTTCCAGTTCCGTGTGTGGACGATCCGATGCCTGTAAACATCGTGGAGGTTTACGGAAACGAGGAATTCCCGAAGAGAAATCAGCCTCCAGTAAGTTTCCTTTTGTAATGGCTGCTCTTTTAAAACAAAATGGAGCTGTTAATTGATTTGTGCTCCTGTCACGTGCCTCCTATTGCATTCTGGGTATTGACCAGTGACCTGTTTGGGAAAAGAAACATACTTTACTCGTGCTTCTTTATTTAATTTCCCTTTACATTGCAACAAGTCACTAATGTGGAGACCGACCTGAACGATGTATACCGTAGAATCAATGTTGATTTTAACTGCAGTTCTGTAAGATTGTCCTCCATTCATGTATTTAGCGTGATCATATTAATTTGAATAATATCTGTTATGTTGACTTGTCTCTTTGTTTTGTTTTGATATTTCAGTGTGAAGAACCCCCTCAGGACAATGGTGGAAAATGAGAGTGACTTGGTGTCAATGCATTAAAACACTCATTCTCAAATTAAACTGGTGTTAAATGTTATTTTTCAAATGATGTAGTATTTGGTATCGCAGCGTTGTATTTCTCTGAGAAAAGAATTCACTTTTGTGTAGCTGAGACTTAAGATTCAGCGGTTGTAAACAAGGTGTGAGGGGCCGAGAACGAAAGCAGCATAAACATTTCACTTGCAGTATAAACAAGCTGTTAATCAGTAACTAACTTGAAATATTTAGTAAAGTCAATAAAATGTACAGTATGTAGTTACAAGAGCGAGGGGTACAAATCTGGTCTTGCTGACGGATCCTTCGAGTTTGAATGGATGCCCTGGAAAAGATTTATTTTGACCTGAACCAACCCTAATCCCGGGAACACTGGGTGTGAGGTGCTAAACCACCCTTAAAGTCCATCTCACTCCATCTACTGGCACGATGGGAGAACCTGGAGCAAACCCATACGGACACTGGGAGAAAATTCCCAATGCTGCACACCAATCCGAGCTTAGGATTGAATCTGGAACCCTGGAGCCACCCTGCCTCTCATAAACAAACGTTTGTACCGTATAATCAATTTTAGGGGTGTACTCACTTTTGTTGCCAGCGGTTTAGATATTAATGGCTGTGTGTTGAGTTATTTCGAGGGGACAGCAAATTGACATTACTCATTACACAAGCTGTACACTCACTACTTTACATTGTAGCAAAGTGTCATTTCTTCAGTGTTGTCTCATGAAAAGATATCAAATATTTACAAACATGTGAGGGGTGTACTCACTTTTGTGAGATACTGTAAGAACAGGAATCTCACACTACAGTGTAATTAAATGAGAGTACAGGTATTCAATTTCCAATTAATACTCCAGTAAAGAATAAATAATACTCTATTATGAAAACAAAGTAGAATTACTCAAGTGTTTCCCACCCGTTAAACCGAGTTTCCGTACCACCACGTCCTTGTCTCCTCCACTCTATTCACACTAACTCCTACTCTGGAGTTGTTAGTGGGAGGCCTGACTGGCTGGTACAAAGCAGACGTTCTCACAGAAAGCTTTTAGATTTGCAGCTGTAGTCTGTGTGTGCGCCTCCTGCTGGTATGCATATGGCAGACAGACACAACGTCGAGAGTCAAAGCAGCCATCGATTGGCAGCTGTCCACAGTGCCGAAACTTCTAGTAACTGTGTGTAAACGTTGCCATTTATAATTTTTTTGTAGGTATCATTAAACGCAAATTCCTCCTTCCATAAATGTTAAATAAATGGATATAAGGAGAAAAAAAATGTCATCGTATCAACAATTATAAAGGGGCAGCGGTGGCTTGGAGGTTACGGCTCTGGGTTACTGATCGGAAGGTCGGGGGTTCAAGCCCCAGTGCTGCAAATGTTGGGCCCCTGAGCAAGGCCCTTAACCCTCTCTGCTCCAGGTGGCGCTGTATCATGGCTGACCCTGAGCTCTGATACCAACTTCCTAACATGCAGGGGTATGCGAAGAAAAGAATTTCACTGTGCTGTGACCAATAATGTTGTTCAACAACAACTTAAAAATCTGTTCATTATTAGTCTGTGTACACAATTGTTATAAAAGAAGTGACAAACCAATAATTTGTTGAAACAGCACTGTGTGAGGTTACTTCAGTTCTTTTCCTTTTAAAAAAAAATTAAATCACACAAACTGTGTACTTTTTTTCTGCCATGTGATTGCAGTTGTACTGAGAGGATTTCAGATCGATATTCATACTTTCCTTTTCATTTTGTATACACTAGATAAATAAAGAGCAATCGTTGTTTTTTTTTATAATAAAATGGTTTACAAAATAACGATAATCACAGAGGGATTTTTCCCCCCTTTCCTTTCTTACTGGCATTATAGAAGTCCTGAATGTGTCATGGCCTCCCAGGGGTAGTTCCATTCCAGGACCACCAGAGGGCAGCCGCGGTCCCCATGTAGAACTTCTTCTTCTGTGTAACCATACCCACGTGTTTGTTAGTTCCCCTGCTTGATTAGTGCTCTATTTAAATTCCCTGTTTTTTTTCCTCCTCAGGTGCTGGAGCATTATATCAAGTCAAGTTATGTTTTTGTTTCTCATTTTAATGACGCATTGTCTTTGCAAGACAGAATTGTGTTTTCCAAAGCACATGTGGAATGCACACTCGCCTTTGTGTATAAACATTTCAAATATGTATATCCTTTTGTAATGAGGACAAAGAAAGCATGTTGTCTATCTGTAAATGGAGATAATGAGCATAAATCAAGAACAACAACAACAACAACAACAAAAGAGTATAGTTATGAACTTGGTTGAAGTGTGTAAGTTTTAATTAAAAAATATATAGTGATTGAATTCAATATTTGTTTCCTCCATTACAATCCTACCCAACCTGGTCAAACTGAGTGCCAGTAGTGCTCTGTTAATGACCCTAGGTGATTATTCTTTGGAGTAGAAATAAATCACAGAACTTCCACTTGAGTTTTTAAAACATTCATTTAAATAAGATATTCAATCTGTGGAGATATCAGGATTAAACAGTTTAACATCCAACCTGTGAAAACATGGGGTAGGGCGGCTAGACGGAAGCCCTTTCTCACAAAAAACATCCAAGACCAACTAAATCACCCCAAACCATGTAGCAAAATGTGTAATATTCTGATGAGACTAATTCCAAAAGATATAATAATTCCATAATTATAAATGGTATGTTGGGGTTTTTTTTAGAGATGGTTTTATTTTTTTTTTGCACCAATGTGAAGCATGGTGGTGGCAGCATCAGGCTTTAGAGCCGCTTTTCCTCAGACAGAACTGGGGCTTTTATCAAGGTGGAGGGAATCATGAATAGCTATAAATGACCGTCGATTTTAGTGTAAAACCTTCTGCTAGTAAGCTGAAGATGAAAAGGAGTTTCACCTTTAAGCACGACAAAGACCTAAAGCATACATCCAAATCATCAAAGGGATGGCTTAACAAAAGAAGATCAATGTTATTGAATGACGTAGCCAGAGCCCAGAACTAAAACTCTGTGTGGTGACCTAAAGCTGGCTGTGAACAGGAGATGCTCTTACGATGTGATGGATCTAGAATGTTTTTGCACGAAAGAGTGGGAAAATATCGCCAAGTCCAGATGTGCCACGCTGGTCGACTGAGTGGTGTAATAAAATAAACAAAGTATTCGTTTAGGGGATTGTTTTTCACTGACTTTTTTTAATGTTGTAATTTCACATTGAGGGTGGGAAAAGTTCTGAAAAGTTCTTTTTTTTTTTTTTTTACATCAGAAAAACCTGCCATTTTAACACGGGTGTGTAGACTTTTTATATCCATTGTATGGGAAACGTTTTGTTGGTCCTGCTTTCAATGTGATTTGCAACCAATGCAAACGCATGCTAGCAACCAGCTGATATTCCTTCGAGTGATGCTAAATGGTTGCTATATTATTGCAGGTGGTTGTTAGGTGGTTGCTATGCAAATGTCTTCTGTTGGAACATCAACCTTGCTGCAGGTTTCTTGCCAAGGCAGATTCTTGTGGATTTTTTTTCTTCTTATCTAGCCCTTGAACTCTGATCGACAACTGAAGCTTCTTGCATTTTTTAGCTTGCTTGATGAAACTGAGGATTTCTGCTTGAGTTTTCCTGCAAATCTTTTCCCATATGATGCTAGAAATACTCAACCGAAAGTATTAAAAGGCAAATCCTTGCAGAAGTATAAAAACAAAAGGGTTGTTAGGTAAGAGTATATGGATTGTTAGTTGCTGTCCTGCTGTGGTATGGTGTGAGACGTGTAGGTCTTTGTAATCAAAACACCAGCATTTGCATTGAAACGTACCTGTCTTTTCTGACAAGCAGGAAGACCAGAGGCTGTGGTTTTTTATTTCCATTAAGAATTTTAATATCAGCAGTTTTTGTTCACTCTGTCTGTCTTTTTTTTCAAGATTCATTTTTATTGAACATTTCTGCTGAACACTTCTGATGAACATTTCTACTGAACATTTCTACTGAACACTTCTACTGAACATTTCGACTGAACATTTCTACTGAACATTTCTAGTGAACATTTCTACTGAACACTTCTGCTGAACATTTCCACAGAAGACTTCTGATGAACATTTCTACAGAACATTTCTGCTGAGCATTTCTGCTGAGCATTTCTGCTAAACAATTCTGCTAAACATTTCTAATGAAGATTTCTAATGAACATTCTAATGAATGTTCTAATGAACACTCTGTCTGTCTGTCTAACAAAAATGAAACTAGAAAGCTAAAGTTGTGAACCAAATTTCATGGTGGCTTAACAGAGACCACTAAACAATGTAGGAGGTTGTTGCTAGGCAGCAGCTATGGTATTCCAGGTGATTGATAGGGTGTTGCTCGATGGTTGTTATGGTGTGTCAGTTGGTTTCTAGAGTTTTGTTAGGTGGTTTTTATGACAGGGGTTCCCAAACTTTCCCAGGGCAAGGCCCCCAAATGGCATTAACATGTGACCAAGGCCCCACTTTTGCAAGATGTCTTTAAAACACATTAAAAATACAGACTTCTGAATATATCCCCCTCTTTTTAAAAAAAATAAAATAATTACATCTTACATCTTTACATTATATTATATTAGAAACTGATTGTGTGTGTGTGTGTGTGTGTGTGTGTGTGTGTGGTTGTCAGAGTGAGAATTTATTTTTCACACCAAATTGTTGAGGCCCCCTGGGCGCCCCCTGGCGGTCCCCACTTTGAAAACCACTGAAAACCACTGTATTCTAGAAGTTTACTTAGGTGTTTCTAGGTGGTTGCTTTATTATCACAGCTGGTTGCTAGGTATTGCTACCACCTGGAATATCATAGCAACCACCTAGCAAAACCCCAGGAACCAGCTGGATTAACAGACCAACCACCTAGCAACTGCCCAGCAACAATCCTAGTAACCATCTCCAATATTGTTTAGTGGTCTCTGTCAAGCCAGCATCAACATTCATTCACAGACTTTAGCCTTCTAGTTAAATTTCTGTTATTGATATGATATTAGAACGACCAAAAAGTACATAGACCTACACAGGTATTATAGAAGTAAAATTAGACATTCAAATGCTTAAAGGAAGTACAAAACACAGCCGTTGGGCTTCCTGCTTCTCTGAAAAGGCGTGTGCAAATGTAAATATTGGTGTTTTAAATACAAACGCTTACACATCTCATGCCATACCTCAACAGGACAGCAGCAACTCACAATGCATATAATCTTACCTACAAACCTTTTGTTTATACAACTGTACAGAATTACCTTCAGATGACCTTTACATTAGTTTTTAAGACGTCGCGTTGAGTTTTCATGGCTTCATATGGGAAAAGAACTTCCGAGTAGAAATCTTCAGTTTCTTCGAGGAAGCTTGAGAATGGAAGACGCTCCAGTTGTTTATCGGAGTTCTAGGATTAGCTCAAATAATTTTAGTAGAATCTGCTGTGGCAAGAAACTGGCACACAGGATGATTTTTATGTGCTGGTATGTAATGAGCCCTGCGATGGATTGGCACCCTGTCCAGGGTGTACCCCGCCTTGTGCCCGATGCTCCCTGGGATAGGCTCCAGGTTCCCCGTGACCCTGAAAAGGAGTAAGCAATAGAAGATGGATGGATGGATGGATGGTATGTAAAGAACTCTGTAAATATTATTTAAATATAACACTATAGGTTTGCGTTAAACGACATAAGTGTGTTCATAATTTGTTCAAAATCAAAATATCCATATAATCATCATTACAATGGAGTTAAAAAAAAAACCTGATGTAGTACGTAAGCATGAGAGCTCTGCTTCCTGTGTACTTCCGCTTCGTTATACATCAGGGCAGTAGGTGGTGCTTGGTTTTGTCCGGAATTAAAGAATGGCAGTCCACCAAAACCCGACAGAAGATTTAAACGTATTCTTATATTTTTATCCTTAAATATACCTCAACGTCTATATGTATATCTGAACAGATTTGGCATTGAAGCTTCGTATAGTTGAGAAGTGTCAGTCATTGTGGAATTTAACTGAAATAGTGAACATTTGCTATGTGATTAGCTTAGCTTTGACTTCATCACGCAGGTTTCTTTCCTCGTGATGGCGGATAACCTCTCAACCTGAATCTCCGTCAATATTAAGTAACAAACGATGATATTAGTCGTAGTAAGTTCAAAATACTCAGCAAAGAGGCATATTGTGTTTCATTTTTCACTTTTTGGCTTGTTTGATTTTCATTTAGTGCTAAACTACTAAACATGGAGATGACTAGCACCAAACACAGCTTAGTGTGTTAGCATAACCGCGACGTTAGCAGTTCATTTAAACTGTTAGTCATTGTAGTATGTTAGTTACATTTAAGTTTATACTACATAAGGGTGTGTAATGTAACAGCTATAAAGCAGTTCGAATGAAACGACACGTATAAATCAATTTTATTCATATTTTTCCACGTTTGACTTTTTGAGATGTACTTTAGTACATTTTATACCTAGTTTTATTGTATCATGATTTGTTACTTAATATGGACGGAGATTCAGGTTGAGGCCTACCGACCAAGAGAAGAATCCTGTGAGATGAAGTCAAAGATTAAACTAATTGACGTATTGAACTTGCTTGACAGATAGCAAATGTTAAATATTTCAGTTATATTTCACAGTGATTGATAATTAACAACTACATGAAGCTTCGATGTCAGTTTTCTTTTTTACAAACATAGTTACATTAGTCATTCTTCTGTATTATAAACATGTCACTAAACATTACATGTAGGTCTTTTTTCTCTGTGTTTTGCAGCTTCCAGTTCAGTGTGTGGACGACCAAGCTGGATTAAATGGCGTGGTTATTTATGAGAACAACATTTTCCCCATCGCAAATCTCAGATCACCAGTAAGTTTCCTTATATAATGCCTGCGCTCTTACAACAAAACGGAGCTGATTCTCTCTCTCTCTCTCTCTCTTCTATTTTTCTCATTTTAATTCTAATGAATGAAGATGATAAATGAAGAAATTTTAACGTAGGTCTTTTCCTCCATGATTTTAGCGTTGCCGACCCGATGGGTTTAAACCAGTTGTGTCAGACGTACGGCCCACGGGCCAAAACCGACCCACTAGGGGGTTCAATCCCTCCAGCAGTAGAGTAGAAGACGCGGCACAATTGTGGGACTCAGACCGAACAGCATGGCTAATGAGGGTGTTGGGGCAAGTAGAAATTAGGTTAGACTACACCGTACTAACAAACAGCAGAAGGCGCATTGCTACCATCTGCTGTTCGGTCTGAGCTTCATATAGTTGTTAATTTTCAGTTTTCTTTTTTACAAACATACTGTTTCATTAGTCATTCTTCTGTATTATAAACATGTCACTAAACATTACATGTAGGTCTTTTTTCTCTGTCTTTTGCAGCTTCCAGTTCAGTGTGTGGACGACCAAGCTGGATTAAATGGCGTGGTTATTTATGAGAACAACATTTTCCCCATCGCAAATCTCAGATCACCAGTAAGTTTCCTTATGCAATGCCTGCGCTCTTACAACAAAACGGGGCTGATTCTCTCTCTCTCTCTCTCTCTCTCTCTCTTCTGTATTCTCATTTAGATTCGAATAAATGAAATTAGCATTAAAAACACCAACAGTGTTTTATTCCCACATAGAAATGTTAATGGAGGTCTTTTTTTCTCCCTGATTTTAGATTCCAGTTCGACGTGTACACCCGATGGGTTTAAATGCTCTAGCTACCGAAGATCAGACTTTCTCCATGCCAAATCAACTGTCTGTGAGTGTCCTTATTGTCTTAATAAGGCAAAGTCCCATTGTGAATACACTTGTTTAGATGGTTAGTGCGATCGCATTAGTTGTAATATAGTTATCATAAACAACTTTTGTTTTGTTTTACGATTTCAGGTTTTTATTCAAGCGGACGGTGATTGTAAAGATTAAACTCTTCTCCGACAAAATCAATAAAATTGAAACAAAACTGAATTAAAACTGTGTAATGTGTTATTTGTGGTAAGGTAAGCCATTAACTAACTTAGTGACTCTGACTAACTACCCACATCTTTTTCCAACTCTACAGAATTTGAGCTCTGTTTTAGACTTAGTGTCACTTTGGTGTTATAAGTGCTGCTACAGCCTATAGGAAAATGTGTAAGCAGCATTTTCATAATGGAGGTGGTGTTCACTTTAGAATCGCTCCCTTTGTTAGTTAAGATCCAGGGCTAAAGATGGCGACTAAAATGGTCGCCAATGCGACTAACTTTTAAATTTTGCGACCATGTTTTTCCTGCCAGTCGCCAGTGGCCACCGTTACCCACAAACCAAATTTGAAAACAAATGAAATAGAAACGACGACACGTCTTGTTGTGTTCGGCTACTGAACTCTCATCTTCTCTTGCGCATGCGTCTACCTGCCCCATCACGTTTAACGTCACGTTTGTCGGATTAAAAAGGTGTGAAGGGTTCACTTTATTAAAAGGTATTTAATTTAGTTTGATGTGGTTTAGTGAATTTGAATTTATCCGTTATATTAGTTAACTAGCGTAGTTAACTAACGTTAGCCAGCTGAAAAGAAAACTATCAGACTTGCTCATTCCCTGCCTGTCCAAACCCGGCCTCCTCTACATCAGATGCCAATGATATTGAGACCAATCGACCAGTGAAAGTTCTCAAGTGACATTTGGGTCATCTCAGCCCGTATCAATCGGTGTGCCATCACTTGATGACAGCCAAGCACAGCGAGTCGAGTCGTCTTCTCCCGTCCCGACAAGACCGTTTAAATCAGCCTGGCTTCAAGAGCCTGGTTACATTATGACAATGGGAAAAATGTACTGCACCCTTTGTGCTAAAGCACGACAAGATATTGCAGGTAAAACAGTTCATTACCGGTTCGAGTCATTTAAAAAAAGAAACTGTGAAGAAGCATGGTGACTGTAAAAAACATGAGATTGTGTCATAGCTAGGTCTGCCCCTCGTGCCTCACCAACCGTGACAGCAGTGCAATGTGCTAGGGATAAATTCGCAGAAAAAGAGATGAGGGAATTGAAAATAAAATTCAATGCAGCCTGGATGACTCTGAGCCGGAATAAGCAGGAAACAAGTAATTGTACATAGTTGAATAAAAAAGCGAATAAAAAGAAACAAATGACTGGATATTTAAGTATTTACGGTAATCTGATTCAATACGATATACTGAATATTGCACATGTTGTGTATGTAATTCCATTGTGTAAACTATGGGAGGCAGAGTAAACAGAGGCAGACAGTACCGAAGGGAAAGAAAAAGGCAGCGTGAGGTAGCTGTTTAACAATATCATCATTTATCACATCACTATATTTTGGCTAGTGAAAATTTTATTTGGCGCCTAAATATTTTGGGTTTAGGAGCCAATGGCTCCTAGATATTTTTTTTCTTCCTGGAGCCCTGAGATCATTAAAAAAAAAAATCACTTACCTGGGGAAAAGATGGCACCAGGATGCATTATGGGAAGAAGGCAAGAGACAGTGTGATGCTCTGGGTAATGTTCTGCTGGGAAACCTTGGGTACTCACATTCATGTGGATTTATTTTATTTATTTATTTAACACGTACCACCTACCTAAATTTTATTGCAGACCGAGTATGCCCCTTCATGGTAACGGTATTCCCTAACGGTAGTGGTCTCTTTCAGCAGGATAATGCGACCTGCAACACTGCAAAAATGGTTCAGGAACCGTTTGAGGAACATGACAGTGTTCAAGGTGTTGACTCGGCCTCCACATTCCCCAGATCTCAATCTGATCGAGTGTCTGTTGGATGTGCTGGACAAACAAGTCTGATCCACGGAGGCCCCACCTCACAACTTACAGGACTTAAAGTATCCACTGCGAACATCTTGGTGCCAGAAACCACAGCACACCTTCAGAGATCTTGTGGAGTCCGTGTCACGATGGGTCAGAGCTGTTTTGGTGGCATGAGGGGGATCTACAGGATATTACGCAGGTGGTGGTTTTAATGTTATGGCTGATCGGTGTAAATAATATAGGAAAAGAGTAGATCAGTGCAGTGCTGAAACACGTATGGTACAACACGTCTTGTTCTTTGTTAACCAGTGGGCCCTGTAGAACGAGGCAGCCATCATAAACGGTAGCAGAGTGAATAACCTCACACTGAGAAGTTTTAAGGGGAAAATGTGACTTGGCTGGAGTCTGGGTTTTTTTTTTAGTTTGCCGTTATGTTGGATAACTGGCAACAGAAGACAGAAAGACACTTAACAACTTGTATCTTTCATCAGTGACCAAAGCCTGTGATATCAGTGGTCATTAAAAGCAATTACTTACTACACATGTATGACATAAAATCTTGGCCAAATTCCAGAACAGACTGTGTGATAACGCTCTCCATGTCAGATTACACAATGACGATCTTCTAACTGTAGATGTGAAATTAAGAATGAAGGAAATAAGGAATTATAGTGCTGGGCGATAAAACGATACGACGGTACCGTATACAGTTTTGGGGGTTTTAACATGATGTTAGTGTGATTAAGGTGTGTACATGTCATGACTAAGTTTACATGGACAGCAGTAATCTAATTATTGACCTTATTCTGAATAAGACAGTATTCTGATTAAGGTGTTTACATGAGTCCCTTTTAGAATATTCCTTTCATGTTCCCGTTTTACATGTTCTAGATCATAGATCGATTAACGTCACACGTCATTAAGTCACCGTGCCACGTCGTCCCTCCAGAATTTCATGTGTCGACATACAGTTGGTCTTCGTTAGGGTGTCGTATACAGTTTTGGGCGATTTTATTTAAAATTTTATGAAAGCTTCAAGTGCGGTTAATTATTTGTCATGCTGTGTGGGTTGCGTCCCAAACCGTGTACTTACCGTCTATATAGTAGCTGAGATAGGTGTAGATCACATACAGTGGTGTGAAAAAGTGTTTGCCCCCTTCCTCATTTCCTGTTCCTTTGCATGTTTGTCACACTTAAGTGTTTCGGAACATCAAACCAATTTAAACAATAGTCAAGGACAACACAAGTAAACACAAAATGCAATTTGTAAATGAAGGTGTTTATTATTAAAGGTGAAAAAAAATCCAAACCATCATGGCCCTGTGTGAAAAAGTGATTGCCCCCTAAACCTAATAACTGGTTGGGCCACCCTTAGCAGCAACAACTGCAACCAAGCGTTTGCGATAACGTGCAATGAGGCTTTTACAGCGTCCTGCAGGAATTTTGGCCCACTCATCTTTGCAGAATTGTCCTAATTCAGTTACATTAGAGGGTTTTCGAGCATGAATGGCCTTTTTAAGGTCATACCACAACATCTCAATAGGATTCAGGTCAGGACTTTGGCTAGGCCACTCCAAAGTCTTCATTTTGTTTTTCCTCAGCCATTCGGTGGTGGACTTGCTGGTGTGTTTAGGATCATTGTCCTGCTGCAGAACCCAAGTTCGTTTCAGCTTGAGTACACGAACAGATGGTCGGACATTCTCCTTCAGGATCTCTTGGTAGACAGCAGAATTCATAGTTCCTTTTATCACGGCAAGTCTTCCAGGTCCTGAAGCAGCAAGCCCCAGGACCATCACACTACCACCACCATATTTTACTGTTGGTATAATGTTCTTTTTATGAAATGCAGTGTTCCTTCTCCGCGAATATACTTGGACACACACCTTCCAAAGAGTTCCACTTTTGTCTCATCGGTCCACAGAATGTTGTCCCAAAAGTCTTGGGGATCATCAAGATGTGTTGTGGAGAAATTGAGACGAGCTTTGATGTTCTTTTTGCTCAGCAGTGGTTTTCTCCTTGGAACTCTGCCATGCAGGCCATTTTTACCCAGTCTTTTCCTGATGGTGGAGGCATGAACGCTGACCTTAACTGAGGCAATTGAGGCCTGCAGTTCTTTGGACGTTGTTGTGGGGTCTTTTGTGACCTCTTGGATGAGTCGTCGCTGCGCTCTTGGGGTAATTTTGGGCGGCCGGCCACTCCTGGGAAGGTTCACCACTGTTCCATGTCTTCGCCATTTGTGGATAATGGCTCTCACTGTGGTTCGCTGGATTCCCAAAGCTTTGGAAATGGCTTTATAACCCTTTCCAGACTGATAGATCTCAATTACTTTCTTTCTCAATTGTTCCTGAATTTCTTTGGGTGTCGGCATGATGTGTAGCTTTTAAGGATCTTCTGGTGGACCTTACTGTGTCAAGCAGCACCTATTTAAGTGATGCCTTGATTGCGAACAGGTGTGGCAATAATCAGGCCTGGGTGTGGCTAGAGAAATTGAACTCAGGTGTGGACAACCACAGTTATAGTATGTTTTAACAAGGGGGGCAATCACTTTTTCACACAGGGCCATGATGGTTTGGATTTTTTTTCACCTTTAATAATAAACACCTTCATTTACAAATTGCATTTTGTGTTTACTTGTGTTGTCCTTGACTATTGTTTAAATTGGTTTGATGTTCCGAAACACTTAAGTGTGACAAACATGCAAAGGAACAGGAAATGAGGAAGGGGGCAAACACTTTCACACCACTGTACTATATAGCAGGTAAGTATGCGGTTTGTGACGCAGCCGTGCTCTCTTGTTTGCTGTAAAACGGTTGACTGCTGCCGTGTGTGTACGTGTCCTGTCGCTAAATACGTTAAAAACACCCACACGATGTTAATAGTGCGATTAAGCTGTGTACGTGTCTGTAACGCGACTAAAACAGGAATACGCCACACGTCTTATTTCGTTTTGTGTTTACTTCGAGTATGACTTCAGTATGATTAAGTTAATAAAAAACTGCTGTTTACATGCTAGTTTCTTAATCGGGTTGATATCGGATTATTGTTGTCCATGTAAACGCACTGAGATTACCTCCTGAAAACAATGATTTGTCCGGGTTAATGTTATAACCGATTTAACGAAGTACCGTCTCTGTACAGTAACTGATCTAACGCGAATACGGCAATAAATGTATTTCAAATTCTGTCCACAGTGTGTTGATTTGACATCACTACGTCAACAGGAAAGGAACCGGTAGTCCTGAAGACTATGCCAAGTTGAAGTTTTTCTGTGTTTTTTTTTTTAAACCAGATGTAGGTACAATTACAGGATGCAACTTCACTTCAAATTGGTCACAGGGTTCTGAAAAATGCGCTCACAACAGGGAGGTTTGTTTGTATACGCCTGATGAAGGTCATTGGACCGAAACGTTAGCGAGCGGGATTTTTTCGTTTTTGAGATTTGACTTGGTTTGTGGTCTTTTTTCCTACGCACCCATCCATCACCTGCAGGTGTGCAAGGTTTATTGTTGATCGTGAAAAATTTAATTCGCAGTACTTTAACTGGCTTTTTTTTTATTGTTTGTTGTTTGTTTAAAAAAAAAAAAAAAACATTCAACCCCTGGAGATATCAGCATTTCACAGTTTATCATCCACCCTGTGGAAACATGTACAGGTAAGCCATTAGCTAGCTAGAGGAGTCAATCTGACTGACTACCCAGATCTTTTGTTGCTTTACAGAATTGGAGCACTGTATTCAACTTAAAATGTCACTTTAATGTTCAGTAGTGATCGTCTCTTGCGTCAAATACACCCAAGTGCTGCTTGGATATAATTAACTAACAAAACGGAGCATTTTGCTGGATAGCTAACAATGTAGCTAGAAACATGCATGGATTAACATAAGCTACCAAACGTTGCTGCTAACGTTAACTTTCTTTATATACAGTTGATTACGGAGGTTATGTTCTCTCTAGGATAGCTCACGTGGTTAATTTATATATATATATATATATATATATATATATATATATATATATATATATATATATATATATATATATATATATATATATATATATATATATATAAAATCCTCGGATATAGAACATTTTCAGATTAGTTGTGTCAGTAGTAGACATTTATAAAAAAAAAAGAGAAAGAAAAAAACTCTTTCCTCCACTGTGTATAATGCATCGATGATTTAAAAATGTAACAGTATGATTAAAGTATAAAAATGAATTAAACCATATTTTTGCTAGACCCATCCTATTATCCCTAAACGTTCCTATAGAAAAACTGGATAAGAAGTTCCTTATTGGGATGGAACTGGTTTTCCCCATCCTGTTAACTCAACTCCATCCTTTACCTTGTCCACTTATTTACCCCTTCTTAAATTTCCTCTTCTTTTTCCTTTGAATTCCAGTAAAATCTCAAGACGTGGACACATAATGACCTTAATAATAAAGGACATTTTTACTCGTTTCCTTTGATTCCTCTTACTCAAGTTCGGCTCAGTTGATTATTCTCTGCACCACGTCGATAGAAGCTTTGACGAAGATCGCGTTGTCCCTGATGTAGTTCCTTTCCTTCATCTGCTCATGCGAGATGAACTTGGGGTACCCGAATCCCAGCATGCTCTCGTCCAGACAGCCCGTGCGTACGCTCCCAACTGCGCCAGGCCGAGGTCTCTGGAAGTTCTTCCAGTTGGGATCTGGGCTGAAGCTCTCGGTGACGTGCTGAGGTTTGGACAGTGCTGGGTCGCTCTGGTCCAGCAGTGAGAAGGTGACTCGGTGAGGGAACGGCCACTCCAGCAGGCCATCGTACTCGCCTGGGAGCACTCTGATGTAGACGGACAGGTATGTTCCTTCACCACTGCCGTTCCCGTTAGGGAAGATGGAGACTTGGAGACGGTATCCATAGCGATGAGAGTAGAAAGCAGGGCTAAAGAGCTCCGAAGTGCCGTTGGAGCCGTTTCTGGTCTCCTGGAGGTGACGGCTGTAGTTGGGGATTTTCCAAAGCAAAGTGCCGTCTTGGTTTCCGGAAAGTTCCTCTACGCGACGCCGCAGCTCCCGCAGCTCAAGTCTCTGCCGATTCACAAGGCCGCAGAGTAAAGACAGGTGAGAGTGGGTGGCCTCGTCCAGGTGAAGAGCTACTGCAGGCTTCGAACACTAGGAGGAAAGGCAGAATATACGAGTTATAATGAGTTACTAACCTAGCGCAGTGGTTCTCAAAGTGGAATTTGGTTACAGAGGTGCAAATGTATTCTATTTAATATCACATTCTTTAATTCAAACCACGAGAACTCTAAAACTTTACAGCATTATAGGACCATAACGTGGTATGTGAACGAAAGTTCAGGAATAGGAAGCTCTATAGCTTAGAGAAATTATGATTAAAAGTCAGAGATCTAGTGAGCTTCATGACAGTTATGGCTGGAAAGGGAAACTCTCTTTACTCTGTATTTGCAGCCGGCATCTTTGAATGGACAGAGCACCAAGGCGGTCTCGCAGCTCTCCTTAACGTGAGTCATTAAATCCTCTCGGGCGATGCCGTGTGTGCCACAGCCGTTGGGGCACTGCACTGGGACGCGTGGACACTGGATCTGATGATGCTGTTTAAAATAAAAAACAATTTGGTTTTTTAAAAAAAGGTAAAAGATTTTCAGATAAAGGAACGTTTGGACGTTTGAGAACACGAACAATAAAAAAAAAAAAAGACAAAATACAGTACGCTAACATTTTACACAGTGTGCAATATTGACAAAGATCAACCTTAGCTCACAGACCTGAATGGTGTCGTAGACGAACTCTTTGGTACAGTATTTGCAGGGGAGTTTGCGTTTGGGGCATTCAGACAGGCTGTGCTGGGTCAGCAATCTGCGCACCATACGAGCCCCACACTTATTCTCACAGTACACGCTCTCCTCCGGACACATGTCCTGGTGCCTCTGTTACAAGATGCAGACGTTTATCATTCGCATTGTAATTAACATTGTTGTCTTTTTTTAATTAATTTATTATTTTATTTTATTTATTTATCCAGGGTTTATCCAAGCACAATGCAGGAATGCACCCTGGGTAGGACACCAGTCCATCACAGGGCTACACTCAGGCATTCACACACAGACACACACCGAGTTCTGACAACAAATTTAACGACAAATGTAAAAGTCTTGGGACAGCTCTTTGCTTTTACCCATCATGAGATGTTTCTGGTGCAACATCATGGTAACGAAAAGCCTTTTCATAGACCCTCAGTTTACAAACCCAGCTGATATCAATTTGCACAGGTAGGAGGTATAAATACTTTCTAACTACTTGACTGGAATGTTTGGATTTCTGGAGTTAATACTGATGTCTGGTGAAAATTTCATGTGAATAGCGTCATTAGAAATACATTTATTGAAAGAAAATAAAGAAATTCACGTGTTCAATACTTATTTCCCCCCACTGTATATGTATACTGTGCAAAAGTTTTAGGCACTCCATTTTTTTTAAGAGTACAAACTTTGTGATAGATTCTTTTTATTTTATGACTTTGAGTCAGTACAAAAAAAACATACGTTTTCCAACACATAATTAAAATGTTTACATGTCAGAAAAGAAACCAGCAAATTACGCAAGACCACTTTTCAAACATGTACCAGCTCATTTCCTTATAAAACTGCACTAATTGTACCAGAGACTAGTAATACATTTTTTAAACAAAGGGTTGTCACACCAAATATCGACTCTCTTTCATTTATTTCTGTTTACTGCTCTTTATACTATTTATTTATTTATTTTTTATGTAGAAAATCCCCCCCCCCTTCATGTTTGAAGGCATCTTTGCTTTACAGCATTTCTTGGCATGTGCCTAAGACTATTGCACAGCACTGCACAACAGAAGTATTCTACCGATTTGTGCAGTATTTTTTACAATAATAGTCAGAGAGGCACTTTTATTCGTTTTCTGATCACATGGAAGGGCGACTTTGCGGAGGTTTTAGGGCGTCTATAAGGTCCAACCTCGTGTGCTTCCCCGGTGAACTCCTCGGCGCAGTGGTCACAGCGCAGCTTTCTCTTGGTGCAGTCATACTGCAGGTGCTGAGGAAGATCACGCCTCAACAGTTTCACCATGCAGCGGTTAGGACACGGCACCACGTTATAGGCACATACTGTAAGATGGGTCTAAAACACAGACAGAGACAAAGAGACTGATGAGGTGTCATTGCAATGAAAACAGTTAAAGACGGTGGAAGTTCGCTAAAGCTACTCGGGTCCATCCTAAAACACATGCAAAAAGATGAGCTGTGCAAATCGCCAGGCAATATAATTGACAGCTAAGTAGCTATGGGTTGGATGTCGGTGCCCCACATCACTTGGAAAAGGACGGAGTCACAGTTTAACACTTAGCCAGAATCTACGATCCAGCGGTTATCGTTTGAGTGACTTTGTAGACGTGCTGAAAAACCCAGCTTAGTCCGACCGGCTATCAGATAAGAAAACACAGGCCGAGCTTCTCAAACTGGTACGCCGTCTTTGCTAGTTATTTTTAGCTTCCTTATGACATGAATAGACTGCATAAATGGTTGAGATTTTCTAAATGCCATACTACTGTTTTTTTTTCCTTTTCTTAAAAATCTTTTTTTTTTTTTTTTTTCCCTAATAGCATTAGTAGCCGGAAGGGAAAATATGGCCTACCAGTTTGACCAGCTCAGAAAACATGGCCTACCAGTCTGGTAGCTGGTCAGGCCAAGCTGGATTTTTAAGCAAGGAAAAAAAAAAACTAAACAAATGGCACTAGAGAAAAGCCTTCGCCTTATTGAGGCGTGATCATGAGGTCAAATCCAACGCTGCCAAATCCATCTATGGTCCAAAGCCAAGGGAGCAAACGTAGCCATGCTATCAGGTGGGAGGGACATACTTTCTCTCCCCTTGTCAATCACAGTGACACTAGTCAGCTGTGATCCCATCCCATGTATGTGGTAGAGGGTGGATAGCGCTTTCTGCCCAGCGCGTTACTCTACTCCGTGTCACAGCACGAGCAACAGTATGAAAAGATGTTGCGATTGTTTTCTCTCGTCTCAGAGGAGCCGCACGTTAGCCTTCAGCCTGGCTGGTGGGTTGGAATTTGTAGACGACCAGATTAGGAGAAAATGTGACTGAAAACAACCAAAATGCCTTTCTGTTTATGAAAACTTACATAACACTACTAACACTGCGAAAAATCCTCAACTAAAATTTCTATTGAGAAAAAAAAATATATTATTTTATATATTATATATATATATATATATATTTTTTTTTTAATGAAATTACTTTATTGGTGCTCACTTTTAAGTTTGTACAAAACCGAATGTAGTTTATGGACTCATTCAGGGCGTAATTATGTCATCACTTTGTATAAACGGATCAAAATCTACAATCAGCAGCTGATTCATATCGAGTCTGAACATGGCGTGATCTTTGCCTTTCACGGTTCTCAGTGTTTAGAGCCTGCATCAACTTCCCATGATAACATCAGCCTATTGTACTGATAGCTAAATGGCAGAAGATCATAACCGTGATGAAACTTAATAGCCTCCAGTGAAACAGGTCAAATTATAACTATGAATGCGAGAGTGCTGAAACTCATGCTGAGAGCAAAACGTTTTCATTTATCGCACTTGCCATCTTCGTATTTTTTTCCTCATAGTTAAATTTAAAAGACGCAGTAATAATGTAAACCTATGGTTAGGTTACGGTTACCACCCTGAAGTCAATTATTTTCCAACAGCAGGACATCCTGCAGTGTTCTGTTCCTCAGCAACTTGTCAACAATTACAGTTCTTCATTTACTAATGAACACCGCTCGTTTTTCTTCTTGTTTGATCTCGTTATCGCTCATGTTATAGCAGCTGTAAAAAGCATCTGTCGTTCCTTCGGCATTCTCAAACGCAGCTCGTCACGTTACCAAGAAGCCTGGACGTACAAATTCCAAAAGTGCTGACACTGGAGACTCCTTCCATAAATGCTAAATACAAATCTTATAGAAAACGTCATCACGTCAACTATTACACGTTGTTCTTCCGATATATATCAACATGTTCTTAAAATGAATCATTATTAGGTTTAAATGACATGGATCCATACAAGTTCCTGAAAATGATTTGTTACTACCTGATAGAACGAGTGTGTTAATATAAACATATCAGAATTACTGATGGCACGAGTGTCAGAGCTGCGGTTACAGAACATTCGTCAATACTTTCTGACCAATCAGGTCAGTGCTTTTAGCACGTTGTTTAGCTAAAAATCAGACCAAACATTTAACTAAAACATCAAAACCCTTCAGAAAATGCAGTGAGTCTGTGTGTGTGTGTGAGTTTCTTTTACCTGAAGTTGTTTATTCTGTGCCGACCAGCGGCAACCCTCCTCACTGTGAATGCATCGGATGGGCAGAGCCAGAATCTGCTGCTCCAACTCTACATCCGGAAAAATCTACACAGCACATTACAATCCATTTTGTTATATATGACCGAATAGAAAGATCTGCAAATGGTAAATAAAAAGAAAAATGGATACTGGTCAAGTACATTTATTCACTAATATTTACGGAGACCACATGACCACATGGTGGCCATTTAATAACATTTTATTTATATATATATATATATATATATATATATATATATATATATATATATATATATATATATATATATATTTTTTTTTTTTTTTCAAAAATGTGTGGCTATGGCTCCCGAGTGACACAACAGAAAACAATCACCCTACTATACAGAAATAGGGAGTTCAGATCCCAACAGTGCCACAGCCATCCATGGCCGGGACGCAAGAGAGCAAAACTGACCCTGCAGATAGCACTTCCCTGGTTGTTAGTGGTCGTGTGATGGGGAGGAGTTAGCGGGAGGGAGGGAATTCGCAGGTGACCAAACTAAGGAGAAAAATTGTGAGAAATCCAAAAAAAGGGCATGACCTCGAGTTAATATACATTATCGAGGCCAACAGTTGAGCTTCTCGACTGTTTTGTCGCCGTTTTGTGGCCGCAAAGTACTTAACTCGCTGCACCTATTGCATTTTGAAACGAGTTCGACAGAAAACAATCAGAGGAATTCGATCACTACTACAGGTTTCTACAGAAATGAGAACAGTAGAATGAGTGCATGAAAGTGCACCTGTTATGGTTTTTCAAATATTATCTTTCACGTGGTGTTACAGAGCTGTTCCTGAATGTAAAAACGTCTGCAAAGTTTAAAAAAATAAAATAAATCAAAGCACACGACAAACAGAGTAATCGACTCCCAAAAGAAGGAACAGCTGAAACGAGTCGTTAGCGATTTACTTTACTTCACGTATTAACCTACGTAGGCTTGTAACAAAAAGCCCCGCCTCTGGTCTTCATCGGGTGCTCGCTGATAGTGGCAGGCCAATCACGAAAGACTGGGACGTCTGACCAATCAGAGCAGAGTATGCTCTCTGAAAGGAGGTGTTTTTTGTTTTGTTTTTTAAACTCGGATGCACGTAAATCTACAGTACGAGAGACATTTAAAACAAAATTAGGCACGTTTCAAAACCATAATAGGTGCACTTTAATATAAACCCTGCAGTCAGAACTACTGTCTGACTACTACTGTTAATAAACACCCTCTGACCAATCAGAAACGAGCATTCAGTAGTGCTGTGGTGCAATATAAATTAACCACCATATCGCCTCGGTGGCGAGGTTTCCAACTGACCACGGTGAGAGAGTGCAGTGTAAATGTAGTTTGATCAGAAAAAAAAAATAAAATCACCACAATTAAACCCGAGTGCTAGGACTCAGGTGTGCAGCAAACTGTACTCAAAGACATGTTAGCTTTGTGAGCTGTGATGTGATGTCCAGTGATGTGATGCGGAATGTAAAACACTCACTTTAGCGTAGTCGAGAGGTAGCTGATCTTCTGGGCATTTGAACACACCAGCACTGTAGGAAAAACAACAACAACCATGCAAAGCAAGTGAAAAACACGGAGTCAAGCATTAACAGTAATGACTGTAAGAAGTTTTCAGAATTCATTTGAAGACGTGACGAGTTTCGCCGTCGATCAACAACGGGTCGTGACTGAAGATTTAAGTGTGGCAGGCTGAAGTTATTTACACAGCCTCAAACGAAACGAAGTGGAGAGGCTATTGCACTGGACGAATGCTGTAGGCTACCATCTAGTGAACTTTTAGAGTAAGCCTGTATTACGCAGCTGAGCGTCGAAATACAGTCGTCCAGTGTACAGTCTAGCGACACCTTTCGAGCGCGTTTAGACATAATGCGATTTTATACAGCAGGTGAGCTTCCTGAAGATCCAATATCATTACCCAGGGTTGCCAAGTTTCAGCAAAAGTCACACAAAAGACCTGAAACTGGCCCAGTAGCATTAGCGATATCTTTAAGTACTTTGAATCTTAGAGGCAAAAGAAAAGCAGCTCTATAATTACAAATAAACAAGAAGTATAAATCAGAATGACGAGCTTAAAAAGGCTTCAGTAGGAGTTACTAAACAGCTGAATAATGAACTGAAAAACACAAATCATTACACTGAAAACCTCTCAACAGATTAGAGTTCATGCTTTTGTTTTAAATCCGAAAACTGCAAACTATTTGGCGATTCAGCCACAGAAAAAGTAATACCTGATTCTCCTGCTCCACCCTGATTAGCGTAATTAACCTCACTGGTACCCATTATGACTGTATATGACCACATAACGCTGTTATGTGAAAGAACACACTTTGTGCTGCGCTTGTGGATTATTTTCCCCCTAACAGCACAGCCTGAAGTGTTTTCTTCCTCTTATAATCAGTGATTTGACAATATTTGTATATTAGGATGGTAATTGTGTCGTGTTGTGACCAAATTCGTAATACATGTAACAGAGTCCTCCATTAATATTGGCACCCTCGGTTTAAATATGCGCAAAGAAGGCTGTGAAAAAAAATGTCTTTATCGCTTAAAAAAAAAGTTAAATACACAAAGTGTCATTGTTATCGTTTCCATAGGAACACAGGGACTTATTTGGTGGGCACTCGACAGATACAGACTAAATGTGCGTCATTATTGAGGTGCTTTTCTCATTTTATTTTTCTTTAAGGAGAAATTTGTTTAGCATTTTCAGAAGGAGTCTGCAGTATTAGCGCTTAACAGTCAGAGGCAAAGTTAAGTAATTAGGTTTCTTGCCGTGGGAAAGCCTTCAGGACAGATGGCTTTCAGCTTTCTTGGGAACATGACAAGCTGCATTAAAAAAACCAAACAAAAAAAAAAAAACAACAACCCAACTTATATAATCTCAAGAAAGGAAAATAGAGAGAAAAATAAAGGGGAGAGAAAAAAGTATTTATTGCTGCTACACTGCAAGAGACAACAGGAACCAACTTGTTTTATAGACTATCCACGACATTCACCGTAACTATAAGTGATACATTTTTTGTTATTTTTATTATTATTATTATTATTATTCACGACGTCTCAGTCTTTAATAAATCACACCACCTCGTCATTGATTATTTTCACATAACAGCATGTCGTGTTCGGTTTTTGTCCCCTCACTTAACATCTCATGGTGACGGCAGCTGTGTGCGTGGCCAGACGTGTGGATAAAGTTTGTTTGTTTGTTCATTTTTAATTTGTTGGTTTGTTTCTTCGATTGTTGGACAAATTCTTTACTGTAATATTTTGAGATGCTGGATTTTCGATTTCCGCGTGCTGGAAGCCATAATCGTGGAGATTAAAACAAAACACAGGCTTGAAATATTTCACTTTATTATGTGTAATGAACCTGCGATGGACTGGCACCCTGTCCAGGGTGTACCCCGCCTTGTGCCCGATGCTCCCTGGGATGGGCTCCAGGTTCCCCGCGACCCTGAAGAAGGAGTAAGCGGTAGAAGATGGATGGATGTGTAATGAATCCAGAACATATGAAGTTCTTTCACTTTTTGAATTAAATTACAGAAAAAACCCCCAAAACAACACAAACTTAATCCACGACATTCATCCCGATATTCTATACAGTAACTTTTTGAGCTGCACCTCTACACTGTTTTAAGATTTTACACAGACACGATAACGGTTCATTGAGAAAGACAGCTGAAGAACCCTTAACGGTTCCATAAATTTGACCTTTTTGACCTAATAGATAGTTGATGATGCTGTTTTCGCCATGTCTCTCGCGCGCTCTCTCTCTCGCGTGTCCGTTCTTCACATAACGTACGTTCGTGTACGAGTCTAAAACCTGTCACGAAGAATGCTGGGAGCTCGTCGACCCGTCTACTCCGTCACCGTGCTCTAGGACCTGCATTTAATCCGTCGTGTACACAGAGAAACCCTGATAACCAACTTTAATGTTTATGGAGGAAGATAAGAACCAATCAGAGATGAGATAATTTCCAAGTCTTTAGTCTTGTTTTTTTTTTTTTTTTAATTAATATTTTTTTGGAAATATTTATCCCATCTCATGTTACATGGGTCCGGCTCACACGAGTCTTTATTAAACAAGCTGGGGATAAAAGAGGTGCGGCGACTCATGTTTCGACTCAAAAACCAGCACGCCTTCTGTTTGCAGGCTTCATAAAAATAACAATAAGACTACTACTGAACACACATCATGAATATGACGCCGCTGCACAAATAACCCAGAGTAAAGCAGAAACGCGTTCCTCGCGGTCAGGTATGCGTTAGACTGATAACACGAGCAAAACTACTCGGCCATAACTGCGATAACACCGGCGTGAACAATGAGCGCCACTGTTACGATACAGTCTTTCAGAGGCATTTCAAATTTCACTCGAGAAAACAACTCGCCGGACTGCATGTTTAAGAAGACTCGCTGATGATGTCGACATGAAACCAGGGTCACTGACGGGACGTGGTGGTGCGAAGTTACGCCGAAGCAAATGATTAACTCGGAATGTTCCTGGTGCCCTTAGAAATGAATAAATACAGTTTTAATGAAACCACATTAAATATCTACAGGGCCTGTTAAGTTGGTGTTGTAGGACTGCCATTTAATCCGTCATGTACACAAATGAAGCAGAGCTGATAACCAGCGTTAGTGTCTGCGACGTAGATTTTCCGGCGCGTCCTTTAGAAACGAATAAACACGCTTCCCAAATTAAAACCGATCATACCTGAGGAGCTGAGCAGGAAATAAACACGGAGCTTTTGTTCCATTATTTGCCAGCCTGTTCTCGTGAGAAATTCAAACAAACGAGAACGACATGGTCGTCTGATTTCATACAAATAAAGTTGGAGGACGAGGTATGTGCGCTGTGCCCGCGCCTAACCTTTAACCGTTGTATCATTTCAAACAAATTGAGGCGTGTGAATTGTTGGAAATTTGCAAATGAGACCACAGAAACCACCGCAGTGTGCAAATGGATCCCTTGGGTTGAGCTAAATGAGGATTTTTTATTTATTTATTTTTTTAAAACAACATCAGTCATCTTGCTCTACCGGTTTCGCTTGAATTCACGGCACGAGCGTTTGCCTGTAACTGACACTTGTAGGTCACGTCTGCCTTTAATGTTTATCCATTTGACAGTAACTAACGCAGACCTACTGGCTTATTGTCTTTTGCATACATATTAAACACAAGTACTCACCATCCACTTTATTAGGAACACCGGTACACTTGCTCAGTTATTACGCAGATACAGATCAAGAGCTTCAACATCAAACCTCTGAATTGGGGGGAAAAATCATGATCAGCAACTGCTCATCTCCTGGGATTTTCACCATACGTTCACTTCAGATTTCTGTTCTTGGCTGACCGGAGTGGAACCCCACGTGGTGATCTGCTGTTTTCGCTCGTCCGCCTCGAAGTCTGGTGTGTCGCGAGTTCCGAGATGCTTTTCTGCTCGGCATGCTTGCGAAGAGTTGCTGTAACCTTCTTGCCAGCTCAGACCGGTCTGAACATTCTCCTATGACCTCTCAAGACCTCAACAAGGCATTCCTTCCTACAGAACTGGACATTTTTGGTTGTCACACCATTCTGTGTAAACCTGTCGTGTGTTAAAATCCCAGCAGTTTCTGAAATACCCAAACCCGTGTATCTGGCACAAACAAGCACGTCACGGTCAAAGGCACCGAAATCCCATTTTAATCTCGTTCTGATGTTTGACGTGAACATTAACTGAAGCTCTTGACCTGTATCTGCGTGATTTTATGCACTGTCCTGCCGCCACATGAACGGCTTTGTGGACGCCTGACTATCACGGCCATACATGCTTGTCAAACATCCCATTCTAGATTTAGTCCGGCGTTGTTATAACAACAGCAGCAACAACCACCTCCACTCTTCTAGGAAGTCTTTCCACTAGATTTTGGAGCGTGGCTGTGGGGATTTCAGCCATAAAAGCATTAGTGACGTCAGGAACTGTTGTCTCGAGTGCAGTCGGTGTTCCAGTTCATCCCAAAAGTGTTCAGTGGGGTTGAGCTCAGGGCTCTGTTCAACACACTCGAGATCTTTCAATCCAACTTTGGCAAACCATATCTTCCTGGAGCTCGCTTTGCGCACCGGGGCATCGTCATGCGGGGACGGGTTTGTTTCCCTATTCCAGTGAAAGGAATATGATAGAAATCTATATGGCTGTGATGGTCAGCTGTCCAAACTTTTGCCCGTACAGTGTGTGCAGTGGATGAACAGCCTACATTATAAACATTTTTAAAGTGCAAAACTGAAACGAAAACTACCAAAAAATTAAAATAAAATAAATTTCAGAAACAGAATTAAGTGCAAAAATGATTAACGTGATAACTAAGACCAAAAGAAAGCATGCACTAGGTCCGGGGTTCCCAATTTTTTAAAGGCAAGGCCCCGCAAATGGCATTAACATTTGACCGAGGCCCCCCTTTCGCAAGAGGTCTTTAAAACACATTAAAAATACAGACTTCTGAATATATCCCCCTTTTTAAAATTAATAATTACATCTTACATCACATTAGGAATTGATTGTGTGTGTGTGTGTTAGAGTGAGAAAGGAAAAAAAAATCATGTATTTATTTATTTTTCACACCAAATTGTCGAGGGCCCCCGGCCGCCCCCTAGCGGCCCTCACTTTGAAAACCACTGCACTAGGTCAGACACCTCCCAGACTCCCAGCGCACTAAGTAGTATGCTTACTACCCAGTACAGTACCTACAATAGTGTCCTTGTGGGTTCACGTGCTATTTAGTGCAGTAGTATGGACTTCCGGGTGTAGCCAAGAGGAAATAAAATAACCCAAACCGAAAAGGAGCTCACCTGTAAGCGAATAAACAGTCCTGAAAGCTTAACACTGCGCCCACACTTACC
Organism: Ameiurus melas; assembly: GCA_012411365.1. Lineage (NCBI taxonomy): Eukaryota > Metazoa > Chordata > Actinopteri > Siluriformes > Ictaluridae > Ameiurus > Ameiurus melas. The sequence goes on along the minus strand of CM022769.1, from coordinate 23,869,460 downwards.
TGAGGAACTCCTGGAGGCAGGTATCACAGAACCTGTGTCCGCAGGTGGACACCTGCACCGGCTCCCTCATCGGCTTGTTGCACAAAGGACACAGAAGGCGGCGCCTCGGTCGCTCGAGAAATTTATAATCTAAACCTGGCATAACAGCGTGTTTCTAGAACAACGACCGCGGGTTAAAATAGTCTTCACTTCTGATGCACTGAAGCAGGACGCCTTGACTCGTGTTCCACCCGCGTGTTCACGCAAAACGACCGATAGTGTTGTTATAGTGTGACATTTCCGGACTCAAGGTGCTCCAGAACACAGGAATGCGTAATATGAGACACCTGACTGGGCACCGCCCCTTCACGGAAGTGGGCGGGGCTGGGGTTTTGTCCTAAAATACAGGAGACTCTTCACTTAGACACAACGAGTCTTTCTTTAATGCGTTGAAAGAAGACAAGACACCTGTCCAATTCCTGACCCTTATACAGTGTTCAATTAACACCTTCAGTGCTCATTAAAGTACACCTGGGTATAAATAAGCACTATGAGAGTTAAATAATGAATGGAATGTTTGTGTTTGAATTGATTTGTGACGTTACACCAGACTGTAATGCTTAACGACTCATATGAAAGTAGACACTCAGGGTTGTAAGAATTTGCCGTTTTCCCATAAGTATTTCTTAAACAACCTAGCCGATTAGCTATCGATGTTGTCATTTTATCGTGGCCGTTGTAAACTAGAGGTCGACTGATCGTGGATTTTTCCGATACCCGATAACTATGTCGTGCGGTACCTACCTGGTTTAATCAACCGGTCTTTTTTTTAAAATGGAAACTGAATGACACCGGAAGTAAACTACTGCTGACCTTTATTACAAAAATAAACAGTAGTGGCTGTAACATGTAATTGTACTGTGCTTTTTTAAATGAAATATATTGATAAATATTACTTAAGTGAATTATTAATAAACGTTCAAATCAATCAACAATATATATCCAAATCAAATAACAAATAAACTTCAAATAACATAAAAATTGAGACATCCCAAATGAATAATAATAATAATAAAAAAAAAAACACTTCAAATAACTCAACAAATTTTGTCAGTGATTTTTTTATTTAGCCTCTAGAGGCCGCTCTCGCACTGTATAATGACAGCGGACCCTTCTCAGCACCGGACACAAACCGGTGTGGATTTTTGCTGATAATCGATAGTTCCAGCAATCGGTTATCGGTACTGAATGATCGGCAACACCGATCAGTCTGTGGACCTCTACTGTATACGTCCTTTTACGATCAAAACATCTTTAGTTGTGCTGTCTATTTTATCTCTGTACTAACGTTATTATGGAGAGGTGTGAATTGTTTGGCCAACAGACGGCTCACACCCCTCCCAATTCCCATCGTCCTGCTCACCAGCAGCTAAACACAGAGTCACGATACTCTACACACAGAAACCCAACACTGTCCGGACTAATCTTATAACAGAGTTTCAGATAACATAATTCATTTGTTTATTTTGATCGAAAATATCCTATACGTGGATATACGCCAGTGAACTCACAATAATGATGTGCTGTGGGTACACCCTCAAAAAAAAAAGGGTGAATTCGGGTCTTTTGAGATATGTTTTTGCTTTTGTTCTGGAATTTCCACATTGTCTAAACTTTCTTGGTGTAATAAAACAAAAATAAACTAAGGCATGATGCATTTCTGAAATCCTCAACGTCACGTATTTGCATGTGTGTATGGAGCGTGGAAGCTGAGAAGTATTTGAATAGGGATTTATGTATATGTGTATTTGAATTCTTTTTTTCCTGTGGTGTATCTTATAGTGTTTTGTTATTGTTTGTTTTGAACTTGCTATGGGGTGAGATTTGTCTTTAAATACATATTAAAAATGATCGTTTTACGGTTTTGTGATTAAAAAAACCAAACCAGATCCCTAAATACAAACGTCAAAAATTCAAATATCAAAAATACAGATTTTGGTGTAAATGAGGCCAAATTTCAGAGCTTTCAAAGGAGTCGAACTCAGCGTTTAGTTGATCACAGTTTAGTCACCTGCTATGCTTGCGTCCGTGAAGTGAAGTGAAGAGACGTAGAGTAGGGTCAAATGGGGTCAAAACAGACAATACGGACTGTAATAAGGTAAGTGAATTTCAAGTTTTTGTATTCTACTGATACAGTTAAATTATTATTAAGCAGCTAACTTTGGCTGCTAGCTGCTAATAATCGCCGGCAAGCTAATGTTAGTGTAGCCTAACATAAGGCTCTTGAACAATGACCCTTAGGGGCCCACACACTCACTCCATATAGATATTTTTCCACCTTTATACTGCTAGGTTGAGGTGCTGAGACACAATAATTTTAGTCGTCAATGGAGTCCTACTCAATGGATATAACAGATGGAACTTTTGAATCTTGAAACTAGCTAGACTGTTACCTATATATTTATACTTGTCATATAGAAAGTATCAAATGTTTATAATTTCTGTAGAATGAAAGCATTTTTTTTTATAGAACAGAAATTTTTTTTTTTATTTGTTTGACCACATACTGTACTACATACGTATTTTTTTCTGTTCTTTCCCCCCTTTATTCTGCTGTGTTGAGGTGCTGAGACACAAGAATTTTACTCCGTGTGCTACACAGTGGACGTAACTAATAAAACTCTTGAATCCTGAAACCATTACCTAAATATTTACACTGCTCATATAATATCAAGTGTTTAACCTCTCTCATTTTTTGTAGAACATAAAAAGTGTTTTTATTCCTTTGATCGCATATATTACATAAACTTTAACAAAGAAATAATTTTGTCACGACAAGAAACACAAGAAAAACTATTTGGTAAAAGAAATTTAATCAAAGCATCATTTAACCCTAATTCTGGGGTGGTTCATGGATCTATTATATATCCCTTCACCTTTCCTCTTCCCATGTTTTATATTTTAAGACTGTCCCAGTTTACCTGAACCATCTTGAATACATTCTAAATATCTGAACATGATTTGACCACCTTATTTTTTATTTAATATAAAAATATAAAGTCATGATCATTAAAAAAAAAAAAATAGCTAAAGCATATCATTTGTCCTACCTCAAGCTTTTTGGGCTTCCTGTTTGATGCTGACCACACCCCCTTATATAATGTACCATGAAGTCAATTATTTAATCAAGCATGTCTACTGCAAGGGTTTTTGACAAGGAAATACAAACATACCAAGCAGAGAACAACACAAATGTGCAGAGTCAGAGTGTCAGAGCCAGTAAGTGCAGATGTTTTAAATTCATTCATTCATTCATTTTTATGAAGGATTTTAAGAACATACATGATTTTTTTTTGAACGTATAAGCCACTAATACCAGCATACTTTAATTCTTAATGCATTCCTTTTCTTACTAAAACCTCCCACAAAATACACCAACATATTTCTCTACAATGAAATACCTATGAAACACACTGAAACCGTTCTGATCAGTCTACAGTACATGTGAGTCATGACTTAAGTCTACCGACTCAACAGTTTACACAGCCATTCAAGCATAAATACAGACTCTCGACATCCTAGAAGGTTCAGCTGTGTTGTCTTTGATTTGTTGGTTTCATCGAAACATGTTCTAGCTCGCAGAGCCTGTTTTACTTCCTAATTCCTCCCGATGAGTAATGCGTTAATTGTAGCCTCGGTAAAGCCTGTTGCACTTCTGATCCAAGAAGTAAAATCACGGTGGTATAAATAGCGCACAAAATGTTTGTTAAGTATGAAACTTTACTACGGTTAAGCTTATGTTAAATAGATTACTAATGTCATATGAAGATCAACGTACTGTGTAGTGAAGGGACGGGTTTGCATGGTGTGGTACTAGATTACACACAAAGTAAAGATTATTCAGATGACTCATTGTTTCATCGTGGTTTCCTGTTAGTTTTTATTATTATTTTTTTTTTACTTCATTTAAATGTTATATTAATTAAAAACAAAATAAATAACTGTTCTTTAGCTAAGGTAATGAATGGAAGAAGATTTTAATGAAATGGATAAAATAGACCTGATCTTTCATATCTAGTGAACTTTGTAACCCTGTAATAGACATTTAGGAATCTACAATATACAGTAATCCAGCCTACAGCCTTTTTAGATTGACCTTTTTTTTTTTTTCTTCAAACAGCAGATGTGTTTGCCAGGTTTTAAGATCTTAAAAACCTCACAATAGACAAAAAAACAAAAACAAACACACAAACACACAATCTACAGTCATTATCCACTCAGTAATCTTTCTTTTCACAATATCTCTTATAATAGAAATTGTTCTCATACATCATCCACACACTGTCTGCACTTACACTTTGAATTGTTTGTGAGAATCTGTTAGGTTTAATTCCAGTTATTTGATATAAAATAAGAATACGGTGGTCACTGAATGTTTTTTTCTTTTTTAAAACAAGGTCTAGTTGGCATCCCTGTTATGAACTGTCCTGCCGCTGCTCCTCCAACGCTGAAACTGTTCATATAGAGCAGTGCTTCACAATTATTTTCTGTTACACCCCCCCCAGGAAGAAGTAAACATTTCGCGCCCCCCCAACTCTCCACTGCGACTGTAAATAGTATCATTTGTCTATAAAATTGTTATAAGTGCACCTCTGCATAACATTGTATCCTTATTAACATTCAAAAAAGAAAAAAGAAAAAAGAAAGAAATATAGATCAACTTACAACAAAGAATAACTTGATTAACATTGTTTTTTAGTCTGTAACAGAAAAGACTTAAAGTCAATTTGCCTGAAATAAAAAAAAATTCAATCCTTATTTAAACTGTACACATTTTTTGACCATTTGATACTGAAAAATAAAAATGAAATATAATCAGTAAATAATAAATTCAAATTGATCAGCAACATTAACTCAGGAGCACAATATATTAAACACTTTGACCTACAAAACAAAAATGAATAAACAATTTGTGCTGATTTTTTTTACTCAAAATGAGGAAGTCAAAATTAACGGCTACAACGAGCACGTTTTGCAGTGCACAGCTTTTCGAAGCAGGGTTTGAAGCATGATACTGCAACTCTCAGCTCCTGCTCAATGTTTAGCTGGGACCTGTACTTGGTCTTCAGTGCAGCAACAGCAGAGAAGCCAGTCTCATAAAGATAAGATGTTGCAAAAGGAAGAATGCCCATTGCCCTCTGCCCTAAGAGTGGATACTGCCTCTCTACACTCAGCCAGAATTCACTCAGTGTCTGTGATGTGAACCTCAGTCTCAATGTGGAGTCAGACGTCATATCAATGAACTGGTCCTCCTCTGCAGAGCTGAAAACAGTTGGAGCTGGTGCATTGAAAGGATCTCTCACCCAGTCATATTGGGAACTGTTTTCAGGGAAGTACTTTTTAAAGAATCCCATCAGTGATGAAATATGCTCCTTAATATATGGAATCACTGAGTCATAGTCAGTAGTCATAGCATCATAGTCAGTAGTGTTCATGCAGGTTCTCGAATGAATCAGTATTTCCTTCATCAAGTCGCCTGCCCCACATTGCAAGCTTTCGAGTGAAATAGCTGATCTTGTCTGTGACCTGAGGGAGGTGTTTATCTAAAACACTCAAGCGGCTTATCAGCGTGATTGGGGTGTAATGTCATTAAGTGACTCCTTAATTTATTTGGCTTCATGCTGTCTGGTGCCAACATTTTTAGACACAGTAAACATACCTCGTCTCCCACCGTAGTCACAGTGAAGCCAAGCGCTACATACGCTTCGTCATATTTCCTCGTCTTAGCTTTCGGGAGACTTACGTTTGTCTCATTATCTGCGTCTCTCTTCGCCTTTCTTTTCATCCCTGTTAAATATTTTTCCATGGTGTCTTTTAAGGGTTTGTTCACTGCACTTCATATCTCTTGCGCTGTGTTGTGTGCTCTTGTTCGGTGCAAAAACCGCTACTTCCTATGGAAAAAAAAGATTGTTTCCGCGGTCACACGGCATCGCTCAACAAGCCCCCCCCCCCCCCCACCCCCCCCCCAGGAAGGCGCGCCCGTTATTTGAGAAGCACTGATATAGAGTGATCATGGGGCAGCATGATTCCTGCCCCAATAGGCCTCTATTAGTGATAGTTGCAATTCCCATTTTGACCACTAGGTGCAATAATAACTCTATGGCGTTAAAGAGGGAGTAGGCATGCTGCATCATGACTGCGCTGCGTCCTGAAAGGTGAGCAAATCAACGGAAATTATATCCGTCAAATAGCAACTTTCTTTTAAATTGTTGGTCCCTCAAAAGAGGTGATTAGTACTTCAGTGGAATTTAAATTGTATGGGGCTGTGTGTGAAGAGTAACATTTGTTATATGGTGCCCATATGTATGAGCTACCATTGAAAATATATGTATAACATACTGTTTTGGCTGAATACATTATGCTAAAAGTTTGAAATGCATTCATATATATGATAAAAATAAATAATAAAATGCTCCAGTTCCATCTCTGTAAAAATTATTTTATTTTACAGGTAAGAAAAGGACTTCATAAAACCCACTTATTAATCCAATTAATATCCAACAGAGATATTAAATTTGAAAAAAAAAAACAACTGAAATGATAGACCAAAGAGATATAAAGAAATGCATCAAAAATATCAATGGATTTCTACCCAGTAATGACCTCTCGTTGGAGAGAAAGCAATCGTGATTGAAATGATTGTAGTTATTCCAAATGATGACGTCGAGTCTTCATCGTCAGTTGGTTCAAGTCCTCAAGGACCAGAGTACACTGCTTCAACACACCTAATTTACTTCATCAAGGGCCTGATAGTTAATATATTAACTCTAACCTGGTTATAATAGTCGAGTACATTCACATGTGCAGTTACACATACTGGCTCTGAGGTACATTTCCTGAAATCTTTTAGCAAAACATCTCAGAATTCCAAGCAGAAAAATTTGCTGCCGTTTGATTACTTTTGAAGGTAAAGCACAATTTTACCCTCTTTATAAAATGTAGATTTTACACAGTGTTATAAACTTCAACACGTACGTTAATTACACATTCCGAAGCAATGCATACATATTTTTATTTTATGTTAAAGAAACGCCACTTGATGATTACGTAAGGCTTTACATGAAAAAGAAAAGAGAGAAGAACTCTTGCTTACTGTTATGGGTTAACTGTTTGAGACTGTAATTACCCCCTGTTTTGGTCGCCTGCCAAGTCCCGCCCACCAGCCAGTGCTCCAGTATTATACAGCAGCTACTAAGCAGGTAGCTATCTGCCCTCTTCCGCATACACGCGCTCACAGGCATCCACGATTGGCTAGATTCCGTGACTGATAGTAGAGTAAGAAACGGAAAAACGGCTCATTTTTGCTTCCTCTGATCTTGAAAGTTATATTACTTTGTCTTTACTAACTGCAGGAGCGTGAAATATCAAGGTGTCTCATCTGAAGTCTTCTATGAAGCGTCCACTGACCTTTTGGATATTGTATCATGTCTATGTAATTACACGCTGCAGGTCTACTTGCAATCAAAACTATTACGAAGCACCACTTCGCATATTTCCGAAGCTCACACGAACCGTTTTTAGAGACCTCAGACTAAAGTGGTACTCGGTCTGCGTTTATCACACTGTTACACAACGCACTATGTATACTTCCTACGACGTCATCACAGTGTCCTCAGTGCGCCGTTGGTAAAAACAAAGCTAACAACTTAAGACAAGGGAAAAGAAATCGCAGTATCAATTTCAAACCGTCGAGCGATAACGATGATTTACAGATGTTTCTTCTTCTCTTTTTCACGTATATAAAGGACACAATGCAATGCTTACGAAATGTTAGAAAGCCCTTCGAATATAGTGCTACCACACTTATGATGCGACATTGTAAGTAACTGTGAAATGATTTCTTTTCCTTCATTAAAATCATCCTGATTCAAAACGGAATAAAAACTATATTTATGTTACATTATATATTTAATCAGCACGCACCGAATTTGGATCCTTCGTTAGATGCAGCACTGTTACAAGAGGTGATTTAAAAACTACGCTCAGATTAAGGCAGGGAAGTGGAGTGGCCGGGACAAGTGACTATCCTGATTGGTTGCTTTCCTCAGAACGCATTAGCTTTACGCTCTCAGTCAGCAAGGAATCTCTGAAAGAAGAAATCAGGGGTTTTTTTAAGTCGCTTGAGTCGAGTATAGCATGTATGAGCAATTAAACAAGCTACAATGTTCACGTTTGCATTACGTAAAAAAAAAAAAAAGATATCTAAATAGAAAAGTTGTTTGTCTCAGTTTATAAATGTCATTACAGAACCTGAATCATCTCTACGGGTTTTACCTGAATCATCACGGCAGCGGCGACGACCAGCATGCCAATTAGAGCAATGCGAGCCAGCTTTCCCATTTCCACCTGTCTGAGGATGAAGAAGCGAGCCCAGTCCAGTTTCTTCGCTGTGTGTGGCGGGTAACGCATGTTGTTCACTCCTTCCATCTTCAACTGCTTAACGAGGCAGCCTCGCAGGTGACTTAGCTGGTCAAAGGTAAACTTGCCGTGATAGCAGCCCATCCCGCTGTTGCCTGCAGGGGGCGCCATACACTTAGTTTTAAACCATAATAACTGGCATTTTTCTGAAAGTATACTTGTCACATTATACTTCGGTATTTAAAGCATAAAATTCAAAACCCTAAATACAAATCTCAAAGATTCAAATGTAGATTTTATGATAATTAAGACAAAGCTGAAGCTTTAAAAAAAAAAAAACTCAAAACTTAATCCATACTTTTTAATTACATGTTGTTTAACCCTTATCCCTATCAAGTTCAAGAAAAAGTAAAGCATGGGCAGAAATATAAAAATTTGAAAAAATTATTTAAATATGACATGTACATAACTGAAATATACAGAATTAAATTCCATATACTTTCCTCAGCTTTCAAGCTCCATAGAAATGATGCTACTATGAGATTCTATGACATGCTTGAATGCTTCCTATAAATAATACTGAGATCTGTTGCGATTGGGTGAAATTTGGGTATGTAGGTCATCTGCTTACCAACGCCACCAAAAGGCAGAGAGCTGACTGAGAAGTGGACCAAGCAGTCGTTAGCCAAAACGCCTCCGCTGGAAGTCTCCGAGATCATACGTTTGATCAGCTAAACCAAGCAAAGAACGCAAACAATAAATCATTTGGAAATTCCCTACAACTGTATGCGGAGTGACTGTTTTACATAATAAATAAATATAAAAGCAGGGTGGAATTTCGCAAGCTGACCAGCGCAGCCAGATACTTTTGGCTGTGAGTATTAAAACATGTAGTGCCTCCTAAAAAAACTTTTCCAAGATATATTATCAGTGAAGGGAACGACAATGTGCGACATAGAACACACCTTCATAGAACTGTGTGTAATGCTAGCAAACTTCCATGCAGCTAACCGTGCTAACTAGCTGACACGGGTAGGGACGGTCAGCTGAAAAGCTCATTACAAAGAGAGACGGGACAGCGAAGGTACTCTTGACCATTGTTGTGCTTGAAGTACTTAAAAATGCTAGAGCATCAATCTTCACTAATTGTGATTAATAAACACCAGAATTATCCCATGTTTAAATCTTCTGCTTTGAATTTTTTTATCCAGAATGCCTTGCAACACAATTTACACCACAGCGCCATCTGGTGGCTCCGACCGCTCAATGCAAAAAGTGTCCAACATTCCACACTTGTGCTTTTAGCACACCTCGTGTCGCTGAATTTCCCAGTGTGAACACATTACTTGTACCAAGCATGTGAAGTGTTACTTTTGAGACTGTACAGTTTGTGAATATGCAGCAAGAACTACGTGTAGATAAAGTTTGCCTTTAGTGGTAGACGCTGTGTCTACCTTGTTGTCTGCGGTGAAAACGTAGAGGGCCAGAGGTTTCTCTCTTTGGTTGATAAAGTCGATGGCCTCATCCACACTGCCAACACTCAGGATAGGCAGAAGAGGTCCAAAGATCTCTTCTTGCATGACCTTTGCCTCGGGCTTCACGTCTCTTAAGACTGTTGGAGCTGTAGGCGAAGCACATGGTACGAACTCCAGGGCTTAATAATGTAAAACATTAAGTGTGTGTTTCTAACTAGTCTAGTGATAAAGGAGGTACCTTTCTACCATTGTACCATTCCAAAAAACTAATACACTTAGGCTGAACACTATGCCACTTTAAAATACGTTGTAACTGCAAAGGAGATAAAAAAAAACATGCTAGCATCAGAGATAAAGCCATTTTACCAATGTAGCACTCAGACTCATCATTTTCTCCTCCTATAGCCACCATGCTGTCCTCCATCAATGCCATCACTCTCTTGAAATGGCGCTTGTTGATGATGCGTCCATAGTCCAGGCAGGTTTTGGGATCTTCTGTGTAGAATTCCTTTAAAAAAAAAATAAAAACAACAGGAAAATGAAAAAAGATGTCATCTACAATCCAGTGACATGAATTTGTCTTTAATTCAAAACACCAGACCATAATTTCACCTTCACGTACTTTTACCACTCACAGATATGTAATATTAGATAATTTTCCTCAATAAATAAATGTCAAAGTATAATATTTTTGTCTCAACTGTGTTCTATTTATCTACTTTTACAACTTTTGTGAAAATCTGATGATGTTTTAGGACATATTTCAGCACACACACACACACACATATATATATAAAATTTACTGTATATATAGAGTGCATAAAATGTACAGTATATCATGGACTCTCGCAAACACATTTATTTCATAGCTCTGTGATGTATATCTCTCATTAAGAAGCTGTCTCCTGAGAGTTAAACATGAGGTTCTGAGGTTGAAACTCGTTACTGATGACTGTATAGTAAACATTTTTTCCCCCATATGGTTTTCCATATTTTTTCCATATTGAATTTGACAACTGGAGATGCTACATGAGGTATAAAAAAAACCACCCCAAAACAAAACAAAACTTTCCAGAACTCCCGAGTATATAGGCATTGTTATTAAAACGTTTAGATCCGAATTAGTCGTACGCATACCTTCACGTTCCTCTTTATCTCTTCTATTACTCTGTCCTGGATGCTCGGGTCACAGAGGATGTAATCTGGTGCGATGCATGTCTGACCACAGTTTGTGAACTTTCCCCAAGCAATACGTCTGCAAAAGTGTAAAAGAAATACGACGTCCTTTTTCAAAGCAGGCCTATTATAGATTTAAAGCACCGTAATAATGATGTGGTACCCTTAAGAAATGTCAACCATAACATGTATGACTTATTGTTATTGTGACTGATATTAAATCAACAAATTGCGTTTCTAAAAATCTTCGATTTTGGTTGAAAAACCTGATTTGAACAGACTCACCGACAGGCAATGGTAAGATCGCAGCTCTTGTCGATGTAGCAAGGGCTCTTTCCACCTAGCTCCAGAGTAACAGGGGTTAAGTATTTAGCAGCTGCCTCCATGATCACTTTGCCAACCATACAGTTCCCGGTGTAGAAGATGTGATCGAATCTCAGCTTCAGCAGCTCCTGAGTCTCTGGGACTCCACCAGTAACCACCGGGTACATCTCCTAAAACAGCGAGGTGAGATCATTTCACTTACAAAAACAGGCAACTTTGTAAAAACGGACATATCTGAATAACCTTGCGTGAAGAGCATTTAATATGTCAGGAATAAAACACTTTGGGGCGTGCTGTTATAGGAAAATAATCAACGATGATGTGGTGTATTACAGCCTGATGTGAACTGGATACCATTCTGGAAAATGATTATTTTCTACTAATGTCATGAACTGGTTTGTTCCTCCAGTTTGCCAACAACTACAACACCACGTCGTGCTTTTTATAATTACGTTTAACTTTGTGGACCGTCAGTGAGATGAGCTAGTTCCTGTTTTCACTTACATTACAGCAGCTATAAACAGTCGTTGTCATATCACAGCAAACCAGTGACTACGTTTCCCATCCTGCACCGCGGACTACAAACATGGACGCCATGGACCGCAATTCCCAGAACACTCGCCTTCATTCTAGTCAGCACACCTACATCTAATTCACAGCACAATCACAACCACAGTTTAAAACGACTTTACGCTCAGTTGCCTTCCATCGTTACCAAGCCTTGATAGCATATTTGTTTATTCTGGTTTTTGACCTTGTTCTCGTTTACGACCTTGTTGCTTTGCCTTGCCTTGTTTGGACTGTTTGCCTGATCGATTGACCCTTGCCTGCCTATGAACCTTGATAGTCTGCCTGATCCTGTGTACTTATTGGATTAAACTAATCAACCTGCACTTGCTTCCGTCTCAGCCTCCATTACGTGACAGTCGTTCCCTCACTAGACTCTTTATTTTTCTGTCTCTTGAAGTTAATGAGACAAAAATACGCAGCTTGTCGTATTACCAAGAAAGTTTAAAAAAAAAAACACTCTACAAAAACACACTACAACAAGCACATTAATATAAATCTATTAAATCTATAACGTTGACTAATTTTAAATATTATGCTAAGAAAAAAAAAAGAAAAAAGAAAAGAAAAGAAAGAAAGTGTGTAGCATCTCTCCACTATCAGTGATCGGTGATTTCGAACCTTGTCGATGTACAATGGCAGAAGATCCTCCATCGCTTTGGAAGTATGAACACACACTTCTGATGGCTTAATAACAACAGCATTGCCTAAAACACAAACACACATTATTATTTTTTTCAATTATAATAATCTTATAAACCGATGTAAAATCTGTAAATCCTTAGCACAATAAAAAAAAGCTAAATAAATGAAAAAAGACCACTTTAAGAGGATCACTACAGTGGTGGAGATACGTAGTTGAATTACTGAATGAAGACACTGATTGTGAGCGTCAGGCATTAGCATTTCAAATCGAGACGTCCAGCTAACAAATGCTAATTTTATAATAAAAAAAGTTCTTTCATAAAGTGCTTTTAGTGTCATGAATAATGCATATGCTAGCTGGTCAATTAAAGCTCGATCTCCAAGTTTAGACACAGGCTGAGAGCAATTTAAAAGCCTGTTGTATAACGCCGTGAACCTTGCATGCACCTAGAAGATCTTTCGCTGTGTCCACCTTTAACCTTATTGATAACAGGAGGGAGGGAACCTAAAGTGTACTCTGATCTATTAACAAACACAGGACTGGGGCAAAGTGTGGTAGAGAGCAGACAACCTCCAGCACAGAATATCACTGGATTAGTGCTAGAATAAAAATCTTCCATTGTGCTGTGCTTCTATTTAACCAAAAATCACTTTGGCACAAAAAACATTTGGTATATATAACATAAATAATAAATGCATTAATGAGCCAACAGGGGGCTCTGTTCTAATCACAGAACAAAGTTATTATTATTATTATTATTATTATTATTATCTATCCATTTTCCATACCGCTTAACCTACACAGGGTCGTGTGAAACCTGGAGTATATCCCAGGGAGCGTGGGGTACAAGGCGGGGGACACCCTGAGTGGGGCGCCAACCCATCGCAGGGCACAATCACACACACACTCACACACTACGGACAATTTGGAAATGCCAATCAGACTACAACGCATGTCTTTTGGACCGAAGGAGGAAACCGGAGTACTTGGAGAAATCCCCTGAAGCACGGGGGAGAACAGGAAAACTCTGTGCACATAGGGCAGAGGTAGTATTCGCACCCCCAACCCCAGAGGTGCGAGGTAAAAGTGCTAACCACTAAGCCATGCCCCCAATATTGTCTTTCTGCATCAAAAATGGGCTTGACTTAAATTGGTCCATAAAACAAATTGTTGCTGGTCCACTTCTGGTTGTTCTTGGTCCACCATTATTTAGCCCCTAAATATAACAATCATATAATAAAATATAATAAGTAATATTTGGTCTATATTAAGTTAACTTGTATAGTTATCTTTTCGATTTCTTTAAAAAAAAGAAAGAACATTTTTTCACTCTTGGACTCTAAGTCACATTAACTGCCATGTCTTTCACTACACTGAATAGTTCACGTTTTATTTATTTAGTGTTAGATGGATTTTGGAGGATTAGCAGCAGCTGGTCAGACTTCTCAGGCCTGTAGCCTGCAAACTACATCTATTAGCTATTTAGCTTGACTAAAAGACTTCACTTATGCACCATAAACAAATAAACATGTCAGATTGTATGTCTGGGTCATCAGTAGTCCCCTTGGTGTTAGCTACTTTTGTGATATGGAAATATTTATTTAAAATACGCATAGTCGAGAAAGAAAGAAAGCTGCAAGAGACCAAAGATGATATCGGAGCTGGCTAACATGAACGAAGCACAGCTGTAATTAGCTCTCTAGCTAACACTTATTAAGACTGTGTGAGAAAACATCACCTCAGTGCATGAAATTTGGATTTAACTGTATGGCTAAAGTCATGACATGTTATTGCAACGTGTTGGTGTTCTGTTGTGTGTTTACTGTATGGGCTCACCTTAAAATTAAAAACAGTACCGTACTAAATGAATCGTTTAGCCGATAAATGATCTCGGTTTTATTTCTATTCGTTTATTCTCTATTCATCGTGTCGATGAACAACTAAGAGAATTGAATGTCTGTGTCACCTCATATTTATACCCCAGTGAAACAGGAAGTCATGGGCGGCCGCTTAAGAGTTTCTAAACATTCAGGTGGACTTAAAAAAAAAAGTATGACTTAAATGCGAAAGTGCTTCAGTTGCGTTTTGTTAATAAGAATCTCTAGTGACACATGGATTTGTTAAATTTTTAAAAAATAAAATTATATATATATATATATATATATATATATATATATATATTGCTAACTTTAACTGTAAGAGTTGTCTCATATTTCTGTATGAGATTAAGCTAATTAGCCACAAAGACATTTTTAATAACCAATTTACCAAGAATTCGTCTTTCCAAGCAGTAAAACAATAACAATTTTCAAATCAGCAACCCTACACTAAGTGCATTTCTCTCGGTGTATTATGTGCTACAGAAGTGCTGGCACAGTGAGATTATTTGTGTTTGCAAAGGGTGGCTACTGAAAAAACAGCAGTGTAATAGAGATAGCACATTCTTCTTTCTTTGTCTTTTTTTTTTAAACTGATGGTATTAGTACATTTAACACTTGTACTTGTTTTCCATGTTTCTGAGTATTACGTAAACGTACGAGACAGGCTAATGTTAGCTGAAAATGTCTACGGACACACGCTGTATACTAACGCTTATTCTCTTAAAGTAAACGGCAGTATTATAAAAATGTACTTTTATTTTGGAAATTTTTTTATCGGATTTTCATTCACCTTGATGTTGCATGACCTTTACGCGACCTTTATATGAAAAGCCACAGAGACACAGCGTCTGTTACTGTGTTTTCTTTGTAGCTCTGAGGGCTTCACGTTCTTTTGGCATGGACACAAAAGGCCATTTTGTACAAGATGCATTCTGATTGGTCCTTTTAAACATTAAAGCATTGTTACTCACTCACTGGAGAAGACAAAGCTGGACTGTATACTCAATGGAATAAGATGGAAACGTTGCCAGGTATAGTTCTATTTATTTCAAAGAGAGCTGTGTGATTTTTGTGTCCTGTGTTCTAAAGAAGTCTAAATAATCATAAAGGGCACCTGCAGCGATGGCTCCGATCAGTGGTTGGATGGTGACGGCCCAGGGGTAGTTCCAGGCCCCGATTATGAGCACCACTCCTAGGGGCTCGGGGTGAATGTACACCTGATCTGAAATGGTCAGCAGGTTTTTAGTCACCGGCCTTGGAGCGGCCCACTCAGCTAGCTTGCTGATAGCCATGTTGATCTCTCCCTCCAGACCCAGCGTCTCATACAGCGGGGTGCCAAACTCACTCTGTCAACACAAACAGCCCTCCTGAATATTAGTCCATTTTCCCCTTAAGTGTACATAAACTACATAACAAACAATTTTTATAACGCTACAACATACAATGTTAGAAATTAAGAATGTATTCAATCCGCGTAGACATTTCCCCCCATGTCGGGTGCTCGATTCCACAATCTCGTCAGTGAATATCACGATTTGGATATTACATTTCCAAATATGTATATAAAGCTAAAATACATTTTAAAAAACTTTTAAAGGTAAAGTGTCCTTCACGACAACTTATGTCCACGTTTCAGATAAATAACCTAAAACATCGACAGAATTTTTGCCACTGTAACCACACTATCATTTAAAATATAATCAATAATCTACTTTGTTTTATTAAACTCTTAAACTCAAATTCTCTGCATTAATGTGTGAATCTCATGCTTAAAACTTTATAACCCCCCATTATAGATTATGAAAGATGTCTATTTTAGTCCAACGACATTCACTCAACCCTGGTACATAAACCGATTCACTCTTACGGGAAGTCACGGGAGGACGAAAAGGAAGTTCTCTTTTTCTTTATGTCCCCCCCCCCCGTGATATTCACTGACGAGGTTGCTTTGAGAGTACGACCTTGTTGTTCAAATTTAATATTGAAGGTAAATTATTCATTTAGGAAAAGACGTTATAAGTAAATCATTAGAACATCCATAACATTCTCATGTCGTTAGCATCGATCTTCACTGACCACTTTTTTTTTTTCAATTCAGTGTATTTGTCAATTATAAAGAATAGTTAAATGCATGTTTTCTAAGATTCAGTGTTGCGAAATGATTCGTTTGTTTGACATTTTTAAGAGTTACAGGGGCTAAACGGCAACACGATCGCGGAATCACCCGAACGATCTTGTAAACACCAGTGACGAGGCACCTTGTTGAGATCCTTCTTGAGAGCATCTGCGATTTCCTTCTGCCTCTCCACAAAAAGGCGCTGGAGGCTCTTTAGCTGGGTGATGCGGTACTCTAGCGGTTTGGTGCGGCCGGTACGAAAGGCCTTCCTGGCACGCTCCACGGCCTTCTGCTGTTGAGACATCCTGTGAAAAGAGGAGGCCTTTTTTTCCCTTCTTTTTTTTCCCTTTCACTACGGCTCTACTTCTGGCACATCCTGAGCTTACTTCACTCTTGTGAATGGTCCAGAACGAGAGAACGCCAGATGAGGAGGAATTCCCATCCCTGAGGTCGATGCCTCACACAAATCATAGCCAAAATCCATTTAAACTCATAAAATCCATCAGCAGGTCCACACTTAGATTGTTCTCTTGTAACTACATACCAATTCATAGTCATTACTCAATAATACGACAATCTAATATCGATATTCAATTCAATTCAATATTTCTGATTAGTAAACTAGCTAGTCATACAGGATCAGGCATGATGAACTGATTTTAACCGTTAAACGTTATTTACTCTCGACTCCTGAGTACTTGAGGAACGTTTAAACATAGACACCTTCACATAACATCTTCGCCTCTATATTCCTGCTTATAATTGGAGTAATAGTACTGTATTTTGACCCGAAAAGAATATGGAAGCAGATTGAATCTATTCAAGTAGGACGAATTCTGAAGACACGACTCCAGGGTACTTGATGAGAATGCCTCCTCAGATTGACTCCTGGTGTATTCTGCAGTACTTATGAACTCTCATGAGTAACAAGTCTAGCCAAACATGTCACAATATATCGCTGCATGGAACCAAAAGCTGAAACATCTCCACACTTTATAATGCAGCAGCAGATGTTTTCCTTCATCCTGCATCTACAACCTTGTTTTTTTTTTCATTAATTAATTTTTTTATTTATTTAATTGATCATTAAATGGAGGAAAGGCTCCGGTCCACTGCGACATCATGTGACGTTTGTTTGGGCGACAGCTGTGCACCGGCTCTGTAGCGGAAATCCGTTTGCACCTTCAACCGGCGATTAAATCAACAGCCACACAGGACGGTGACGTCATTCGGAATATTGTTTACTTTAAGGCAGCAATGTAACTGCGCGTGCACACACACATACACACATACGCAGCTTATATATTGCCTGTGATCTGGGAAATGTTGATAGATAAACACAACCTCTCTTCCCTTAACAGCTCAGAAACCGCGTCATGTGTCTATGACGCGGAAACAAGGAACCCACTGGATCCCAATAAACACTGTAACGACGCAGATTTAAAATAAATAAAATAAATCAAATTAAATTAAATGTTACCCCAGTTGTGTTCCTGTTCCTCTCCGCCAAACTTCCGAGCGCTGACTCAGTCAAGCTTATCGGTGCTGCAGCGGCCAACCACGGAGCACGCGATCGGCCCGTTAACGGCAGCACCAACTGAATGGGCGGGGCTATGCAAAGGGGCGGAGACGTAGGCGGCATATACAGTAGACCACAGTATGTTATATAGAGTATCAATAGATTATAGGATAAATATACAGTACTGTCTTAGACACTTTTATATATATATATATATATATATATATATATATATATATATATATATATATATATAGTGTGTGTGTGTGTGTGTATAAATATATATATATATATATATATATATATATATATATATATATATATATATATATATATATATATATATATATATATATATATATATATATATATATATATATATATATATATTTTTTTTTTACAAAAATAAGTTTAGTTATACAGGGGTGTCTGAAAAGTCAGGACCCAATAAGAGTACCATAAGCACTATGTCTACCCCTTCATTCAAACTTAATGTCATTTTTCATCTGTAAGGGAAAAAAAGAAACAGTTTGCTAGCAATCTATCCATCCATCCATCCATCCATCTTCTAAAGCGTTATCCTTTTCAGGGTCACAGGGAACCTGGAGCGTATCCCAGGGAGCATCGGGCACAAGGCGGGGTACACCCTGGAGAGGGTGCCAGTCCATCGCAGGGCACAATCCAATACACACTCACACACCCAGTGTGTGAATGTGTACCCGGAGTACCCGGAGGAAACCCCCGTAGCATGGGGAGAACATGCAAACTCAGCACACACAGGGCCACGGTGGGAATCGAACCCCTGACCCTGGAGGTGTGAGGCAAACATGCTAGGTTTTTGTAAATTAGCTAATGGGAGAATTCGTAAACTTGCTAAATTAGTTAGTCTCGTTAATTTAGTTCATTTAATGTTGTAAATTAGCTAGTTACATTTGCTAGCAAGTTAAGGGTTGTAAATTAGTTTGTCTTGTTAATTAGCCAGTTAAGTTTGGCAAATTAGCTAGTTAAATTTGCTAGGAAGTTAAGGTCTGCTGAAAAAAACCCCAAAACAATAGAAACCCTTATAGAATTTGTAATGGTTTTACATTTATGGCATTTGGCAGATGCCCTTATCATTTATACATTTTGAGCAGTTGAGGGTTAAGGGCCTTACTCAAGGGCCTAGCGGTGGCAGCTTGGAGATGCTGGGATTTGAACTCACAACCTTCTGGTCAGAAGTCCAAATGTCTTAACCACTGAATAAAAAATTAAATAAACAAATAATTTGTCCATATTGTGACCAATTATTAGATATGAATTTCTTTTCTTTTTTTAAATATTTAAAACACAACCATGCTGCTGTGGTGAATATCGATGCTTAATTGTAGAACATATAAATTTATTGGAACTTTCTATAATAATCAGCTACAATAAAATATAATTCAAATTTATATATATATATATATATATATATATATATATATATATATATATATATATATTGAAATCTTTCTACACTTAAATACTGTAAATAGCAGTAAACAGTAATAAAAAAAAAAAACAAAGTCAATATGTGGAGTGACAAGACTCAGTAGTCCCAAGTATAAGGGAATTGAGTCAGTAATGTAGAAATCATAAAATCTGTAGCAAAATTTGTACTAATAAATACAGACTTTTGCACAGTACTGTATGTAGTTTTTTTCCCTTCCAATTTCCACATTTTTTCATGCCATAATAAAATACAGTCCCCAATACATTATACATTTCTGAAATCCTCAATATGTTGACTATCTAAGTGTGAATGCAAAATCGTATATTAAAAAAAAGTTTAAATATTTATCAAGACCATTGTAATGAAAACCATTTAAAGGACATCTTGAAATATTATGAAATAATAAACATCTGTAGATTATTTGATGCTTACACGATGCTTATTCTCGTACACTAGTACATCTTATACGTATATGCATCATCCAAATGTGTAATAGTAATCAAGACGGTTTGATAAATTTATGGGAAAAAACTAGCCAAAGCTTGTTATTTTTTTCTACCTCAGGTTTTTGGGATCAGTTAAACTGTCCCAATCTGCCTGATCTCCCGGCATACCTGAATTCACCTTATAAGATCTAAATAAAGTTAGCATGTGGTGTAAAAGAATGGAAGAATAAAATATGTGTAATAATTTTTTTTAAAAAACAGCTATAATCTTTAACTGTTCCGTTCTACGTGACCAGCACTGTAAAGCAATTCTTCTGGATCCCAAACACAGCTATTCAAACGCATATTTGACACATATTTGTGTGTCATCTGTCAGAGCACTAAGCTCTCTTTCAGTCGAATTCCCATGGCATAATTTTGCACCTGAATCAAAAATTCTCTCTGCTAGCACGTTCTCCCTAAAGCGGGCAAAATGGCAGGTCGGCTTGAGATTTTGCTGCGGGCTTACAGAAGATATTGTGATGTGTTGCCACATCAAACAGTTCACAGGATTCATGTGTTTGCATATTGTGAAGGAAGGGGAAGCTCCATGGACGTGGCATGTCATGAACACCTGTGTGTCAGGGCCATGCCCTCAGACATGGGGAATAAAATACAAGGAGTCCATTGCGCTCAGGTTGGTAGTTCCTAGTACACACACACAGACACACACACAGACACACACACATACACACACACACACACTGTATATGTATACACGATGGTGGTATTATTAGATGCAAATAATATGAAGTAAAATGTCACCATTAAAATAAATTGATCTGTTACTTCCTTGTGTAATTTACAAGCAAATTATAATTAATACATCCAGACACAGTTATATTTAGTGCATAATGTAAAATACTGGAAGTCTACAACAGGGAAATGCCCTAGAGGAAAATGTATTTGATTAAAGCCAAATAGATTTGTTTGATATCTTACTAGATTTAATGAGGATTCTTTGTCCTAAAATTGCCTAGGATAAATATTTGACACAGAAAGGTTTTCACAAATAGTAGTAGTGTGCTTTCTTGCATATCTGTTTTAAATATCATGGGGCCCCCTGGTGGTCTGGGAGACCTATGCAAACGCATAAAGCACTTATTTAAAAAAAACAAACAAACGAACAACAACAAGAAAAAAAAAATCCAGATCTGGCTGCACTGAATCCTTGATTAAATTGTACTCAGTTTTGAATTTGGGTTCAAAAAACAGTATTCACAATGACTCGGTTGTGTGGAAATATCCGGTGTGACTGCTAACACGGGGCTTTTTACTGAACTGTCTATAACTCTGTACTGAAATAATTAACATGCCTGAGGCTTTGTTCTTACATTTGATATGACATTTATTCCATTGTGATGTATCACACCTAAGAAATGTAAGAAAGCGTGAAGTGTGACAACATGCCCCACTCTCCCCTACATGTCTTCAAGTATACTCACAAATACCAGCATACAAACAGTACATTAGTGTACATTTCTCTGTCGAGTTAAACTAGTGTGTCTGAAAAAAGTCAGGAATCTATGGGAATATGTTGGTCAAAAAAACGCAACACATGATCTTCTGGCTGAGAAAATGTGTAGAGCGTAAGGGTGAACATGTAAAGCATATACAAAATAAAGTATATGTAGTTTTAATCTCATTAGTTCCTGAATTTTCTGGAAACAGAAGTGTGTGAATAACTGAATAGCAGATGAATATTATAACACAGCTAGAGGCCAGGGTTTAAAGGCGTGTTCAACAATTTAACAAGTATTTAGCATAGTTATGCATCTGATTACAGTGTAATAATTAAGCAACAAGTTTTTTTTTTTTTTTGACAATGCATGCACACAAGGTTTGACTTTATAGCTGTGAAAGGGGTTAAATACCGGTCAAAGGAAATGCTGTATCAGCATTAGTTGTTCAATATTTGATGGAATATAATATATGATAACAGACACACAGATAATGGACACACAAGATCATAAGATAAGACGTAGAACTGCAGGAGGTCTCAGTGCTCATTGACATTAAAATATCAGCGAAGTGGTCTGACGATTCTGGCTCGTTGATGGAGCTTTGTGGAGTAGGAGGAGGTTTCTTCATCTCTTATCCAGCTGATGACTATACACTATACAGTACATCAATCAAATCAAACATTTTAGTTTAACATCCAATCAGCTATAAAGAATCTTGCCAATTCATAATCTGCTACACCATGTAGTTAGCGCTTTAGCAATGTGTGTGCTTTTAAAGATGGCTAATCCATCAGACTGTGGCGTAGAAGGTTAGCGCCCCTGGCCTTGCTTCAGAAAAATGCTTCAACATGCTGGAGAAAACAAAAACTCGTATATAAAATGAAGTGTCTACTTCATCTCCGTAAAGGCAAGAATCTACTTTCCATCTAATTTGAAAAAAGCATACTGAGATAAGTTTAGCTAATTTGCTAACAATTTGTTAACTGTCTGTTTTCTTTGCTAATGCCAGGTTGACTAGCATTGGTCCCAGTACTGTAATTGGCTTCGCAAATTCTAGCTAATGGTAATTATTGATTATTTTCATGATATTTTACTTTACGGATTAATTTGTTAGCCAACTACATCGCATTAGTCATGCTTCTGAGAAGCAAATTGAGAGACTGAATGATGGAGCAACTTTTTACTTTCACTTGAATACATTTTGGCTGAATACTATCACTTTGGGCACATTATCTATACTTTAAGTAGAACTTTAACAAGTAGTTTTTAAATCCCTGTCAATTGGGTCATTTAGTGAGCTGCAAAACTAGCTTCTCTGTGGACAAATGACCTACTAGGTAAATGAAATGTATGATTTCTGATGTCTTGGGATTTTAAAAAATATATACGTATATATATTTTTTTGACAAGATGTGTTGTGTTGGACAGTTAAGACTCATTCAGCCAGCAGAGGGAGCTGTCTCAATGTCTGTCCCATAACACTGCTTTTGGAACATAAGGAGGAATAATTATGTTTCGGTACTTGCAGCAAGGTATTATTAGTCAAAAAATAAGGAATAGTGCATATGTGTGTGATTGTGCCCTGCGATAGGTTGGTCCCCCACCTTGTGCCCCGCGTCCCCTGGGATAGACTCCAGACTCCCCCACAACCCTGCTTAGGATCAGTGGAACATGGATGGATAAATATATATATATATATATATATATATATATATATATATATATATATATATATATATATATATATATATATATATATATATATATATATATATATATATATATATAAATAAAAAGGCAGAATTGCAGCTTTAATTTGAGGGTATTTTCATCCAGCACTTTTAAAAAATATATATTTTTATATCTTGTGTCTAATGAGCAGGAGCATGAAAAATTCTACAATTAAACATTTTTTTTTTTAGATGTTCACTTCAGCACACAAGCAGTGGTAGAGTAGTACATCAGTTTATTATGTAGTAATTACATATTTAAAAGCTTATTGGTTTACATAGTTAAACAGTTAAACACTTAAACAGTGAACCCAAATGACAGCAAAACAGATTATTAACAGATTTTTAACAGATAACAGAGTATTGAGAGACAGGGAGAAAGATATACACCAATACATGTGGTAGCATATACATGTCACATGTTTGATCTGAATAACCAGTGGATCCTACATGTGGTTTTTAGACATGACGAGAGATGGAGAAAGACATTTTTCCAGGATCTCTTGATTATTACAAATAACAACTTTTAAAAATTAACTTTCATGCTGGACGTTCTACTTCAGTCCTCTAACAGCCGTGATTGGATTACAGTCTCGTGTACTAGCATCTCGATAATCCTTTCTATCTTTGAGGATTTAATGTTTTTTTTATCTTTTCTCTGCCAACTCCTTCTCTTTACATCCTAGCCAGTATTTGCCGATGGATCTCGGGTATGGAGGGTTTACGTAGTCGATGCGTTTGGTCTGGAGGTCCATTCTGTAGTATTTATCTGAATAATAGAAGAAAAAGGTTTATTAGAACAACTAGTCTTTACATTTCTAACAAAGAGAATATTACTAATTACAACACATATGTCCATTTTAGCCTTAATGTAAATTTGATGGATTGCTTTTTTGGTAAACATTCCCTGTAAAAATAAAAAACGATGTGTCAAGTTACAGTTATGATTTTACAGCAAAATGCTGTTTTATTATTTGAATAAATTTGTTAATGATTGGGCGATAAGAGCAGTCTAGTTTAGTTGTTTTAGTTTAAAATACCAGATAACGCAACGGGATGTCTAACATTTTAGGCAGAAGTGAGAATGTTACACTACAAAAATTGTTTTAATATTTCCTACTCATATATATATATATATATATATATATATATATATATATATATATATATATATATATATATATATAGCTATAATATACATTAAAATAATCCAAATATATCATTATTAAACCCAGTTCTAGAGATTTGTACTGATTTGCAGCTTTCATGGTTTATAGTGATCTATTAACAGGAAATATTGGATAAATGGGATTCTATTTAAGATATTTCCACTTTCTAAAATTCTCGTTGCGTCGTCGTCTGCGAACTCAAAGACCAGACGGTTGTGAGTTCAATTCCCAGCAGTTGTTAAGATACTTTGGATTAAAAACGTCATAGTGGCTTATATTTAATTTGAAATGTACAGTATGTTACTGGAAGCATGCAGTGATACACTGTAAAAAGTAGAGCAATTCAGTGTAAACATTATTGCTTAAATACATTACAGTATTTCACTGTAAATATGTTTTTCAACTATTTACTGTACATTTTTACAGTGCTCCTATTAGCACGTTGCCTTTCCTCTATACTGTCCCTATACTAGTTTGGTAGAGAATACCTTTCTGGAAGAAGTAGACATTTTGCACAGGCACTGGTTTCTCCTGCACTAGCTCCAAATCAGCGTAGTCCATGTTGTCGTAGTTGTAGTCGTAGAAAGACGGGCGTCCTCCACGGCCCTTCTTTTGACCTTTACTTTGCCTTTCTGCTCCAAAATACCTTCTCAAAACAAACACTTACTTACAGAATCTCTGTGTTTTTCCATTTCTACTGTACCATAGGAGATCTATATTGTGTAATCATATATAATGTATGGTTTTATGATAGCATACACCAGATGTATAAATCAATCATTATTAAAAAAAGGATACTGTGATAGTGTAAACTCTGCAGCACATGCACTAGTCTGATTTCTCCACTTAAAAAAGAAAGGTCGCTCATAATAAAAAAAAGAAAATAAAACGTACATACCTCTCTTCATAATCCAAGCTGAAATCGTCCCAGAAGGTTGAACGGCTGATTCTGCTTCCTCGGCCTCTGCCCTTTCTCCTTCGGCCGACTCGGGTCCTGCCTCGGGTCCTGCCACGTCTACCTGCAGCTACAGATGGTGAAAGTGACGGCGTGGGCGAAGAAGAAGCGATGGAGTTCAGGAACAGTCGGCCCACCATTGCTGCATCTATTGGAGGTTTGATGCCAACCCAGTCTCTGGCAATGAAGCGTGGCCCTTTGTGATGTCCTGATACTGGCGCGTATAATACAGGATAGGAGTGACAGGAGACAAGTTAATAACGTTAGGCTTTATGAATAGAGAAAGGCCATGTCTTTTGTTAGGCTCACACTTACAGTCTTGGAAGAGCGAGGCGAAAAGATCATCCCAGTTGTAGTCACAGTACAGGTCAGTGTAGTGAGTAAAGAGAACAGACGGGGAGGCTTTGGTCATACGGACGCAATCCTCATGCGATGGCTGGTGCTTGAACTCGTACTGGTAATACCGATCATCTGTGAACCCAGTAACAGTAAGAGAGATGGCACCAGAAGAAGAAGCCTTTAAGTCTCACATAGATATTACAGCACAGTGAAATTCTTTTCTTTGCATATAAGCTGGGGTTAGAGCGCAGTGTCAGCCATGATACAGCGCCCTTGGAGCAGAACCCAACACTGGCAGCATAGCGGTGCTGAGGCTTGAACCCCTGACCTTCTGATCAGTAACCCAGAGACTTAACTGTTGAGCCACCGCTGCTTCATTCATTACCTTCATATACAAGTACACCAGGTCTCCGTGTCTGAGGATTCGTACACTCTTACAGGATATATTTGTGACAATTTTCTAATACTGTCATCTGGAGTTCGAATCCCAATGATACCATAGCCATCTGTGATTAGGAGCCAATAGAGCAAAATGGGCTGTGCTCTCTGGGTGGGAGGAACGGCATATTCTATCTCCCCTGTCAATCACAGCAAACTAGCCAATCGTGTTCATCTTTGAGATTATGTATACAGAAGAGGGTAGATAATGATTTCCTGTGAGTGTGTTACACTGCAAAAAAAACAGATCTGGTGGCTGGCTTCACGTGTCTTGATAACTGTAATATGATAGGGGAGAGCTAAATGGGTCTCATAAAATGTTTTATTATTTTTTTTAATCATAGAATTAAGCTCGAACCTTAGTAATCACATGCCAACCCATAATAATCATGGTTACTAGTACTTAAAATGGATCAAAGTTACATTCCTAATAATTGTGGAATAAAATAAAAATAAAAAGCAAAAATCCAATGAATTGTTCACATGCTGTTTGTCTACACACCTTTAAAGAAATATACTTTCTCCTTTTTGTGGTACGCTGGAGCAGGAATGGCAAATGCAGCATCAATATCATCTGGAATCTTATCAAACCCCACTGAGATATCTCTCGGGTAATCTTCATCCAGGACGTTGCCATCGAAGCGCCAGTACTTGTCACCCTGAGTGACATTATACAGTACACCATGTCAAGTGGAGGTTTTCATTCATTCAATTCATTTTAAAGGTCTCATAGCGAGAAGATGCACATTCAGATGCCGTGAATAAATTCAACATGAAAATCTTTTCAGTTAAGGAACGATGGTTCCTGTTTAACACAGAGTGTCCTTCGAAGCACATTAATGATATGAACACTATTTGATTTTGGCAGTTGCCATGTTTGTGAACAATGTACGACAAAATTGGATCGTGGAGTCAGCGTGATATTTTATGTTAGTTACTAAATCATTACACTTTTTAGACAATATAGTAGTTTCTTTTATAGGGATTAGTTATTGGTAACACTTGAGTACTTCCTAAGTACTAATTAAGGCAGGGGTTCCCAAACTTTTCCAGAGCAAGGCCCCCCAAATGGCATTAACATTTGACCGAGGCCCCCCTTTTGCAAGATGTCTTTAAAACACATTAAAAATACTTCTGAATATACCCCCCCTTTTATTTTTTTTTTTATTAATAATTACATCTTACATCTTTAAATTAAATTACATTAGGAATTGATTGTGTGTGTGTGTGTGTGTGTGTGTATGTGTGTGTGTGTGTGTGTGTGTGTGTGGTTGTCTGAGAGTGAGAAAGAAAAACCAAATTATTGAGGTGCCCCCTGGCTTAGAAAACCACTGAATTAATGAACCATATTGTATAAAAGTGTTATTAGATTATTTGATATGATTAAAAAATACTCAGAGAGACCAAACTTAACTCCTTTTTTTAAAAAAACAATTGTCTTCTCTTCTAAAAATGTTGGTTCTAGTTCTAGTTAGTAACCATTATTTCAGAATCAACCTTTTCTGTGGTTGGTCCCAAGCTCTGGAACGGTCTCGCCGTTCATGTAAGGTCCACTCCATCTTTAGCTATTTTTTGAATCCTCTCTAGATAAAAACCTATTTTTATTCTTTGTCTTATGATGTTATTTAATGTGATGTTATTTGATGTTTTGTACAATTCCTGTTGTCTTTAAACGTGCTTGACTTTGAATCCCCAAATCCTTCATATATCTGAACTGTATTGTAAATGTAGCGCATTATACTGTGTACCTTGAATATATAACTCTTCCCCTGGCAGTTAATTCGAGTAAATGCGGCATCGATAGGACCAGAAATGCCCCACACATCCTTTATGAGTTTAGGATAACCCGGCATCACTGACGTCTTATCCAGTTCGAAGAAGTATTCACC
The DNA here is from genome assembly GCA_012411365.1 of Ameiurus melas. NCBI lineage: Eukaryota > Metazoa > Chordata > Actinopteri > Siluriformes > Ictaluridae > Ameiurus > Ameiurus melas. Next base: position 23,841,421 of record CM022769.1, on the reverse strand, counting down.
TAGAGTGTAGAACAAATTATAGACAAGTGTTCAATTCACAAATTGTAATTCACAATTCACAAATGTAACGTGAGGGTGAATTTTACCACTCCGAAAAACGAGAGAAATTGTCACAGCTTGTGATCTCACCCCTGAAGGCATAAATTGATCCGTTCTTTATCTGCAGGAAGGCATCAAACGATTTCCCACTGCATGTTTCTGCCTCGGGATCGGGAATCGGAACGGAGGTGTACGCCATGGTGGTAGGGCTTAATTGGGTACTCCATGCTGTCGTTGTATTTAGAGCCAAAGGACTCACTGTAGAGGTCAGCTTTTCCTCAGGAAGGTCAAACACATCTCCACGGGAAACTGGAGATGAAAAGCAGATGAATCTTCAATTTAACCGAAATTGCTCTGAGATGTACTATATGCCATCGTGTCTTTCCCTGAACACTTACTTTTAGTTCGGCACGTGGTATCATAATCTATACAGCAGCTTCCGTAGTACTTGCACAAAGTGTCACACTGGCATTTCTGTTTGGGGTCAAAACCATTCAGACAACGTCCAACACACGTCTCTGGGTAACAGAGCAGTGAGTACATGCGTTTTAGATGTAATGGCAGCATTTAAGCCAAAAAACAAAACAAAACTCAAAGTAAACCTACTTTCAAAATCCCATAAATGGGTTATAAATTTGTGAAAAGGCTTACGTAATAGGCAGTCACAAAAGATCGACAAGAAGAAAAGAACCCAAAACACTGCTACCTGTTAAGTAATTGTAATTAATTGAATTTAGTCTATTCGTCTGCATTCTTGCTTCCTATGGAAGTGTTTTGTGGGCAATTTTCAAAAGCAATCGCAAACTGTATTTGTAATTGCGTTTCCGATTTGTGGAATAAATTGTGATATAATTCAAATGAAAATGCAAATCGTTTTACACAAACATACAATGTCTGCCAGATTTCAATCACTTCCAAATACAAACACGGCCCAATGTTATACTCCCACACCCAAAACTGACCGCAGGTTTCTTTGCTAGGCATCAGAAATGCAGAAATGAAAACTCAAAGTGAACTGCGATTCTGTTCGAATTTTGTCAGGCTTCTTACGCAACACAGAGGACGTGAAATAGTGAACAGGGTAACTGTTACTATTTCAATATGACAGGATCATAACTCGTAAGACGTGGGAAATGCAATTACAAATGGACTTCCAATGCGTTTCCATTTGTAATTGGGTAGACACCGTACGTTGATGTAAACGCAAACGCAACCCAATTTTACGTTGAGGAACATTATTCTGAAATTGTTCCACAGATTGTAGACGCAGTTTTTCGCAGATTGGCGAACCTCTGTCCATCTTTACTTCTGAAAGACTCCGCCTCTCTAAGATCCTCTTTTTTCATCCCCAATCATCTTACTGACCTGTTCCCAATTAACCTCCAGATGTTCCTTTTGACTAGCTTGTTGACTTTAAAATTTAATCACCATTCGAGTTGTCGAAACGCTAATCACCTACAATCGCTAACAATAATTCTGCTAACAGTAATGCTAATGATCATTTTTCAAGTGCTATAAGGAAATATTTTGTGGCACAAGTACATAGAGCCATAAGATATTCCTGCTGGAACCACTTACCTTCTGCAGCGAAAGATGTTGCCACGGAAATCAAAAATAAAACCACTAATTTCATGTTGAGAAAATTATGTGCTCTTGTCCTCTCCACTGTGTAATCAGTGGTTGAGCTTTTTTTGTTTGTTGTAGTCGTGTTCAGGGGATCGATCCCTCCAAAAGTCACCAGACTGTTTGTTTTGGGTGGTTTACTGGAGTAATTATTAATTAACTACAGCACTGTGCACAGACTTTCTATAAAACATGATTTCATAAAATACTGAAATGTAAATGTTCTAAACAGAAAAATCACACATGATTAAAGTGAGCTTTTTCCGTCTGACATAAAATAACCAAGCCCCAAACAGGACAAAGACGTTTTTTTTTTTGTTTTTTTCGACTTTAGTGAATAACCTTGAATTGCGATAATGAAATCATTATTTTAGTGATTAAGTAGTTAACCTAAAGTCAAATTAAAGTCGCAGGCTTTAATCAAAATGGACAAATTGAAATAAAAATCAGATCAGAGTGAGCTTGAGTTGAATCAGTATGATGGCAATGGCCTGAATCACTTGATCTCTGAGCTACAGTAAACAACTACAGGCCAGTCCAATTTATTACCTATGTGTTGACTGTTTCCTCTTCATTGCCCTTGTACCCACTGTTTAAAAAAAAAAAAACAGAGGTCTTTAACCTCTTAAAAACTTTAACAGATAAAATCCTTTAAAATCTCCTGAGAAAAATATGGAGCTTAATGTTTTCTCAGAAACAGTTTTAGACATTTAGAACATAACAGAGTATTTGCATAAATTATATATTTGCAGAATCTCTTTTTTTTGTGTGTCTAGTTGTCCATTTTTTATTATATTATTGTGAGGCCTTGATCCATGAGTGATGACCAAACAACACAGAACAGGAAAAAAAATCTCAATATCTCTCTCTCTCTCTCTCTCTCTCTCTATGCAGAAGTGCAATACATAAAGTCATTAAAGTCATCCAGATTCACCTCAAACATCAGTATCAGGAGAAAATGTGTTCTCAGTGACCACGGCATGGTTGTTGTGGCTAGATGGGCTAAAATGAAGTATTTTAGAACTTACTGATCTTCTGGGATTTTCATACAAACCTGTCTCTAGAGTTTTCACACAATGGAGCAAAAAAACTCTCAAAAACAAGTCTAGTGAGTTCTGTGAGTGGAGACACCTTGTTGATGAGACGAGAAGAATGGCCAAACTGGTTCAAGCTGACAGAAAGGCTACAGTAACTGAAATAGCCACCCTTTACAGCCATGGTGACAAGAAAAGCATCTCAGAACGCACAGAGCTTGAGGCAAAGACAGCAGAAGACCAAATCAGGTTCTACTCCTGTCAGCCAAGAACAGGAATCTGAGGCTACCCTAGACATCCAAACTGGACCATTGATTCGGGGGAAAAAACAGGAAATGTTTTTCCAATATTCAACTGTCTTGTTTTGGTGAACCTGGACGTCTGTGGAAAAAAAATAAAACATTGCTTTTTTTTGTTTTGTTTTTTTATCACAAAGCAGTGACCCTTGTAGTTTACTGGAACACTTCAGCAATCTCTACAGGTATCAGATATCAGATTCCTTATGATACACGTGAATAGGACAATAAAGTGGCATTTACGTGTGGTAAGAGGAAGTAGAATCAAAACAACTGCATTGTTTCTTGAATGGTTTGTTAGGCTGGTTCCATACCAGATGAATACCTCAACAAGGGAATTATGTAGAGCTGCAAAAAAAAATAAAAAAATAAAATATATATATATATGTACATATTTCATTTACATACCCATTACATAAAGAAATGTCTGAGACCTTGACAGGCATGGGTTGTGTGTTATGTTCTTGACTAAGGTTCAATCTTCGGAGATTGGATTACATATTACTCAAGGAACAGGAACAAACTGTACTGATCTGAGAAAGCAGCCTCCATAGTGTCGAAACACGTGATGTCGCTGACCTTTAAACAGATCTATTATTACTGCATGACTATAACAGACACAAAAGAATGCCAAGCAAGAATGAGAGTTTGATGATATGCTTAAGAGTACCAGTTGATAATTAATACTGATCTATCAGTAGTCTAATTCATCTGTGTTTATCTGTTTATCCTGACTACTAACTGCCTAATCGATATATCCTGGATACTGACCAAGCATTAAACTCAGCTAATTAAAAATGACCTTCTACGTTCCACCACATTAAGTTTAGAAAGCAGGTGCATAAACTCTACATTTACAAGAGAAATAGACGCATTTTTGAAAGGTTTGGGTCCCTATCCCCAGCAGACAGCATCTGAGAATGAGAAGTCAAGTTCAAAGGCGGCAACCAATGAACGTTTTGTGGGTTAACTGCACCTCCACTTAATTAGACATTCAAGGCCTTCAGTGCACGACCCCTCCTTTAAGATCAAGAAGTACCTAGCAGTAACAATCTACATGTTCTTAGTTTGATTTCCATCCCATCCGCCTGTAGGTAGTAGAGGGGCAGCAGACAGACTGTTAACCCTTCAACAGGGCCACATTAAGTTGCAGGCTCTTCCTTCTAATGAGCCCATGAAATTGAGATGACTCTTACCAGAGGAGAAAGGTGAAGGCATGTGGTAGAACTGCTACCCCTGTTGGAAGTTCAAAGATGAAACATACTCACTGGGGGCCCCTAGTGTGAGGAACGGCTCTCTGTTAAAAGATCATATTTATTGTGGGGCCAAGAAAGTGGTCCCGGATCTTGCACTTTTTAAGGGAAGTCCCGATCACTGTATTCAGGCTTGGAATTTGCAAAGTAGATGCTGCCTTCATACAATGTACTGGCACTGTGAAGATCTGGTAAGGTGTTACGCCATGTAGCTTATAACCTGCTGTTCTTTCTGTATTTGCATAAACACACTAGTCAGTTGAGAATTTTCATTCATTTAAGTCAACTACACGTCCTGGGACATAAACCGCTGACAAAGTTACTCCAGTCATCCCCGGTCTGAGCTTTTCTTTCCAACTGGCTCCAGACATAGCACAGTGTCTTGATTTCCACAACAGGTTTTGTGTGGTCATCTACTTTTCTGCTTGATTTGGGGATTCTTGATCGATCAATCTCTGTATTCCTCTGTCAGCTGCTGTTCTGTCCGCAACAACAGATGTTCTCCCCTGAACATCCATTGGATCGGTAGGATTCTCCTTCGACAAGTTGTTGGAGGTTTGGAGCTTTTTGGTAGTTTTTAACTATAGGACCTTGGTGCAGAGAGTCAGTTCCATGGAGGTAATAAAATACTCCCTCTTACCAGGATAACTTCTCCATGGCTAGTCAGGATACCTAAATACAATATAATAGCTCCATTGTGTATCGTGAAGCAGGTCTACCTGGAGTTAGGTTACCTAGACATGAAATGCTGGCAGGTCTACCTGGAGTTTGGTTACCTGGACATTAAACGCTAGATGGTAAGTTTTATCAAGCAAATTACCTCTGTAGTGAAAGCTGGTTTCTTCCAACTCAAATCCATTTCCAAATGTAAAACTCTTCTTGTTGCTAGAGACATGGGAACCATTATACACACATTCATTACATCCTATTTGGAGAATTGTAACTCCCTCTAACTGCAATCTGCTGTAGGGTCCTGACTGAAACCAGGAAGAGAAAACGTATCTTTCGTATTCTGGCATCACTTCACTGGCTGCCTGGAATATAGAGGAGAACATTTAAAACACTGCTTTTCGTCTTTAAAGTCTCACCTTGTTATATATCTAACCTTCTCCGTTGCCATTCTACTCCTAGGAAACTTAGGTCAGTTACTGAATCTCTTCTGTCACTCCCTCGCTGCTGGCTTAGGAAAAAGTGATCAGGCCATCTCAGTTCCTGGCTCTAGGCTATGGCACTTACTGCCACTCATCTGGACACTCTTAAATCTAGGTTAAAAGCATAACTTTTCGCTTTCACTTTTGACTCTGGCTGATCTGTCTGTGTATTTTTGTTGTTGTCAAGTGACCCAATCTACATGGCTATCTGGTTGCAGGATGGTGGATTTCAGGATGTGTCTGGTGGATTGATAGAGCTTTGGTCCAGAGAAACCAAAATCTGACGGATCAACCTGGATGGACCAAATCGGATGGACCATCAGGAGCATCAGGGTTACTCTCCCACCCCTTCAAAAGGCACAATCAGATATTAACATGTGCGTTCTCCTAGACACATAAAGACAGCCAATTGCATATTTTCTGAACTGATGCTCATGTTGTGTCGCAGGGAAGAACGCGCTAGAATCGCTGTGATTGACAGAAGAGAGAGAATATGTCCATCCTGAAAGCCCGTGTACTTCTAAAAATCCGAGACTGGGAGACACTACAGCAGTAGAACAGCACACTGCAAAGAAGACTTATCGTGATAAGCAATGCTGCAAAGAAGAGATAAGAAGAGATTACTAAGTCTGTGCAGTCTGCTAAAACCATTCCACTACATGACCTGAGAACAGCATATTTTTAACTATCTGCAATATTTTACTGCTTCTAACCCAGTTGAAGCAGTTGATAGATCCCCTTTACACTCCAATCCAACATCCACAACGTCATCCATTTCTACATAATACATCACATACAGTATTATCACGTAAGTCTGCTAACCCAGTCTACACTTTTGGCCTACAGATCCTGTTAAGGGATACATTAACACTGCTTATAGTCCTTAGGATTTGCCACAACAACATCTGGGCAACTTATTATCAGAATGATGTCAAATCGATATCTGAATGAATCAATTAAAGTAAAAATCTCCAAAAAGCCTGTTGTGAATTGAAGTAGATATAGCCTACTGTATTTCTTCCACCTTCACAGCACAGATAAACCTTTGAGCAACTGTTGACCTTTAAAGGATAATGAGCTAAAGTTTATAACCACAAGCATGCGCCGTGACGCAAGGACAGCAACCTTCACCTCCGAGTTCCCGGTTTGATCAAAGAACGCAGATTATTGTGATCGGATCCTGGCTGATATATAAAAATAGTGTGAGCAGGGTTATTTGTAGCACTGAATATAACAAAACAGATCCAAGATAGAAAGACACCGAAATCTAGCGGAAGTCGACCTGGCGAAAGATGTCTCAAAAAAAGTGTCGATCCCAGAAAGTGTGAGCTCATACAGTTCCTCAATGAATAATAATAATAAGATCTTTCATGATGTCAAGATCATGTCTTTACAGGTAAATATTTTAACTTCATGTGCAATTCAGATCTTTTCTATGCAGTACTTTGCATAAGAATTCCCTCAACTCAAACTTTTCCGCATTTTATATTGTTAAATCCAGAAATGGACTTAGTTTGGGTTATACTGTAAGTCATGGATTTACACAAAATAGGCTGTAATAATGGAGTGTGGCCGGAAAACTTTAGAAAAAAGTAAAAAGATGAATGGATTTTTAAAAAATAATAATTTCATAAGTATTCACCCCCATCGGGGTGAAAAACAAGTCCGAGGCCATGCTCCCTTCAGAGGAGGTGAGAGTCCCTATCTCTGGTGGAGAAGTTTAAGTATTTTGGGATCATATTCATGAGTGATGAAAAAATAGTGTTAGATTGATAGATAGCTTGGTGTTGCAGATGCTGTACTGGTCCATGGTATTGAAACAAGAGCTCAGTTTGTGAACAAAGCTCTCAGTTTATGCCCCTATCTACAACTGTTATGATGAGCTGTGGGTAGTGATCACAGGGTTGCTGGGTTTATTCTGTCTGTGATACAGTAGGTTGAGTAGTTTGGCAATCTGCGAATGAAATTGGACTATAGCCACTGCTATCTCTAAATAGAGAGGAGCCAGTTGAGGTGGTTCGGGCATCTTGCAAGGATGCTCCCCAGTCAACTCCTGCTAGTATCAGGCACTGATAACGTGAGAGCCCGTTGGCAGGCCCTGGACCCCCCGGAGATAATTCATCTCACAGTTCACATGGGAGCATCTGGGGATCCATCTAGAGGAGCTGAAATCTGTGGCCCGGGAAAGAGGGATAGTGCCCAGCTTCTGAGACCACCACTAGTCTAATGGCGTCCACATGTTTGCATTGAAAGTGTCACAAGATCACAAAGTGAATGCACCTAAACAAACATCGTCATGAAGACAAAGGACCTATCAGAACAAATCTGCGACAAAGTTCTGGGAAATCAATTAGGGTGTGGTTATAAAAAAAAAAATTCAAAGGAAAGCATATAGCAAATTGCTGTGTAAAACTAGAAGAAAGCAAAGATAACAAAATGTTAAACTGGCAACCAAAACCTTTTTTTATTTCCTGTACTTCTTTCACTCCATCCTTTTATCCACCCATCTCTCTGAGTTCATACCAGCCCCTTTCTTCCTTTTTTTTTTTAAGTTAATGTTTAATTATTTTTTTTAACTGTCTGATAAGGTTTATATACGGTTAACTTGTTGAGTCTCTCATTCCTCTCTGATCACACATAGTGTGTTTTCCATCTACAACTACAAAATGGATTTTTTCAAGCTAAACTGCGCACCATTTGAGAGATGGCTGAAAGAAATTGGTTCATTGCTATGGAGATACCGTAACTACTTGATCATCTACATCACTCCTTTCCTGATCCTTCCACTGCCATTGATTTATCCTTCATCGGTAAGAAGATGCACGTGCAAAATTTCTGATACGTAGTTTGTAGTGTATGGAATTGTGATTTGGTGTAAATACGTGATAACGTGTAGCGTATAATATGTGTGTGGCATTTTAAAGGAATAAATTGTAGGCTGCCTAATTGTGGAATTGATGGAAATGACTTTTTAATCTTACTCTTACTCTAAAAACCGAGCTGTATCTTTGCTGCGTTAACTTTTAAAAATTTTTTATGGTTGAATATCTAATGGTGTGCACCATATGTAATGCACTACAGAGGGTTTACAAGGCGATTATTTTATATCCGAAGAAGACTAGGTATGAATAATGAATAATTATAATATGAATATACATAACAATAGATGTGCAAGATGTAAGAATATTGTGTTATTGATATTATTTACGTGAGGTGTTTAGGGTTTGTTTGGGTTTTTTTTTGGCGTGTGTAAGGGGGCATGTTTTTATATCTTGGTAAGGACACAAGGAATATCTGACAGGTTTGACCTTGTGGGGTTAAACATTTCTTAAAACATAAAGCTCATTTATCCCAAGATAAATACCAAATGCATGATCAAAATGATTTACAGCTGTTTTAAGGGCTAGTCATCATGTTAGCAAAAAACAAACAAACAAACAAACAAACAAAAAACAGCTGTTTATATCTTTACGCAGATGCAGAACCCAGAAACATGGCCTTTTGTGTGTTCCATTTATTTATTTATTTTTTAAACCCTGTTATGTATGTTTAGCAGGATTTTAAAGATGACAATGTTGTTGTTTTTTTTTTTTTCTTTTGCTGCAGGAAGCTAATTGTGGCTATGTTATCATCCTGATGGCACTGTACTGGTGTACAGAATGTATACCGCTGGCAGTCACTGCATTGTTGCCAGTCATACTTTTCCCATTTCTGGGCATCATGAAATCCGAAAAGGTAACTAGTGATAACGTTTTATCTTATACTTCAGAGTAGCAGACTCTTAGCGGCAGCAAAACAAAAATGGTTAATTACATTGATAACCATAAAGTCATTCAGAACGTTCCCATAATCCCATCTGATGTAATAAAAGATTACACTTTATAGCTCACAAACCTTTTATGTTTAGAATAATTAGTTAATAATTGACTACACAGGCAATTGAAGCCTCAGACAGTGTTACTGTTCTGTAAAGCTTTTATCAGGTTCAAAGGTTAAATAACCTAACGTTGATAGAATTAGTCAAGATGATTACATGGATCTCAGACATATAATTCAGTCCTGCTAGCGCAACATTTTTCATTCCGTGAGCCTCAAAAAGTCCATAAACCGTGTAATAAAAGTTTAACAGCAAAATGGAACAGGTCGAGTGTTTACCTCGCTCGTCAAAGTGTGAGTGAACTAGAAAATACAATAAACTGAAAACACACCTACCTTAAATCAATTCAAATATAATAATAATAATATTAAACTTTATTTTATGAAGCGTCTTTAAAGCAGCTTCTCAAAGCGCTGTACATAAAATCACAGTTCACAGAAATTAATAAAACAAATAAAAGTTAATAAGAACAAAAACAACAACATTAATAATATAAAAAAAATATATTAAAAAATGAGCAATAAAATATAGTTCAATCGCAAAGCTGAAGTGATTGAAGCTAACAAGATGTGAAATCAGTTTTACTATTTTTCTATTTAACCTCATTTTATTGCTTATTTAAACTGGTTTAAGCTGGGTGTGTTTTCAGTTTACTCATGCTTACGCCAGTTCACTGTTAGCCTAATCCTAGCTAGCAAGCAAAGTGGTGGGGGGGTTAGCTGGTTCTGCTTTGGTTCTGTTATGTTTTTAGGGTAAATACAATACAATCTGACCAGATACAAATGTATTGAAAACAAGTATAACCAATTACTACAGAATGATTTTCTGTAGATTAGCATATACATATTACAGCTTTGACTATATTGACGAGCATGAGCTCCAGAAATGCTAGCATATAAATATAAGTTACAGTTCCTGGGGCTCATACTCACTAGCTAGTCAAGGTAAAAAATTAACACAGGATACTGAATGGCATTCAAAATGTATTTTGTAATCAAATTTTGAGTTGGACTTTTTTTTTTAAGTGAACTTCTTCTAGAACTTCTTCGACTTTGACATGTTGGTCTTTTTTCACTTTGGTTAACAGGTTTGTACGTTACCCAGAATGCTGTTTGTCTACCTGTTGATCGTGATTTAGTGGGATTTATCGCTTTATCCATCTCTACCTAAACAGAATGGTGCAGTGGCACTTTAATTCTTTATTCTGTCCAGCTTTATCACATCCTTATCTGGACACTCTGGTCAAACAAATTAGCTTCTAAAGCTTCAAATTTTATGCTAATACCACCGTCAACCCCATGACACTCATCAACGCATAGCTGGCTACCTAGCTCAGCTGAATCTCTGTGTTATATAGCCTGCACTGCATTCTGGGACTTTGAATCCGATGTTTGCTCAGACGTCTCCACTACTTCTATGTTAGATTTCTCATGAATATGACAGTGACCGTTGCTTGAAAATAGTGCCTGAGAAAAGAAGCTCTTGCTCGGTTCTTTTTAGGACATTGTTGACATTTCTTCTCCTATTAAATGCCATTTTAACTTTGCTAGCAACGTCGTCGTCCACCTGTAACTTCAGAGCAGCACACAACCGCTAATTTCTCACAGGATTAACGCAAGAAAATACAGCAACAACGAAGAAATTCGCACCACAAACAACAAGCCCATCTCAAATATTTCAATATAAACATGTTTAATGTGTTTCAGGGTGGTTTTGTTTAACACCTGCCAAATTAAAGAAAGGAAAAAAAGAAAGAAAAGAAAGAGAAAACGTTGATGTAGAGATCAACATATAATCTCTTTTATGTTCATGAATCCTATCTTAAACGTTTATGCTTAACTTTAGATGGAGATTTAAGCTAGACGTAACAAAAGGTGTCGTGACCCTCAGTTAATATTTGCTTCCTACAGGTGTGTGTGTTGTACCTGAAAGACTCAAACATGCTGTTCATTGGTGGTTTGGTGGTGGCCATAGCTGTAGAACAATGGAACTTACACAAGCGTATCGCCCTGAGCGTCCTGCTGATAGTCGGTGTTCGACCTGCTCTGTAAGACTACATTAAGCATCCTATACAATATACACAGCAGAATTTATGCGTTCATGGGGAAAGTACACCCTCCTTCAGTTCTATGTTTTTAGTTATCACGACCTGAGAAACAATTGTGTGGTCTTCAAGTTCTACAAAAAAAACAAATAACCACAACAACAAAAACCACAATAGATTTCAATTTGTAGTCATCCTTGAAGACAAAAAAAAAGTAAACCAACTTTCAGAAACCAGATGTTTTCTGTAGGAGTTTATCATCCCTTCAGATTAATTATGGCCCATTCTTCTTTATAACATTGCTTCAGTTCACTGATGTTTGAGGGCATTCGTTTATGCACTGCTCTCTTAAGATCCAGCAGCATCTCAACGGTGATGAGGCCTGACTTTGACTTGGCCGTTCCAACACCTTGATTTTCTTTTTTCTTTCTGATAAATAAAAACCTAGAATTTATGAAAGAGGGTGTACTTTCTTTTCCCCATGACTGTATTTCTGTGTATGTTCACGCATTTTCCTTTCCTTCCTTTTGTGTTCCTCTAGGTTGATGTTAGGCTTCATGAGTGTAACAGCTTTCCTCTCAATGTGGATCAGTAACACTGCTACTACCGCCATGATGCTGCCCATAGCCCAGGCCGTGCTGGAGCAGCTCAGTAAAACAGAGGCTGAGAGAGATGACCGAGAGCTGAAGGAAGGCAGAGACAACCAGGCTTTCGAGATGGCTGAAGTCACCGCCTCCAAAATTCCCTATGAGACCGAAAACCAATGTAAACCAATCAGCATGATATCTGTCCTCAATAAGACTTAGTCTTCAACTAGAGTTAGCATTAGCATTAGAGTTAGACTTCAACTACAGTTAGCATTAGCAAGGGCTGTCAAGACATCACGTTCATGCGCACTCAGCCATTCGTCGGCACGAAAGCACTATATTTTAACACTGTAAACACGTGGAAATCTGGCTCATACTCGTATATGAGGATGATCAAGGGTGTCTTCACTAAGCTCTCGTGAGCTTTTATGCACCAGTGCTTATTTTTTTTTTTAGCATGATTAGCATGGATATATCATGGTAGTTAGCTAGCATTACATACATTTCTCTGAAGGTGGTTCCTCCAAAGCATTTACATACATGTCCAGGAGCAACATCGCTAATTCTATATCCAGGTTCATCCCATACGGCCGTCATAAAATACTACATCTTGCAAAATCACTGCCAGTGTTTATTCTGGTTTTATTGATGGTTTTATTGTCATGAAGTTTTTTCAGAACACAGCATGTGTTTTTCAAGACAAGGAGAACTATCTGGCAGCACTGGACAGTTACCAACTTCAGCCATGTTTTTCCTTTCTGAACAATGGGACAGAGTGAGGGGACGTTCATGAGTGTCTATAAAAAGAGACCTATGTAAACACAAACAAACATTACCAGACACTTATTACACTTGTTCTTAGGTGATTAGGCTTAAACAATTCATGTACTACATATTTTGTAGGTAGGTTATATGTATACTCAGCAAAAAAATAAAAAAAATAAAATACATTTAGTAAAATCCGAATAATCTTTACAGATCTTTATTGGAAAGGGTTTAAATGATGTGATTCATGTTTGTTCGATGAACCATAAACAATTATTGCACATGCAGCTGTGGAACAGTCCTTAAGACACGAACAGTTTACAGGCGGAAGGTGATTACGGTCACAGTTACAATAAGTTAGGACACTAAACAGACCTTTCTACTGACTCTGAAAAACACCAGAAGAAAGATGTCTAGGGTTCCTGCTCACCTGCGTGCACATGCCATAGACCTGCTGCAGGGACACATGAGGACTGCAGATGTGTTCAGAGCAATAAACTGCAATGTCTGTAATGTAACACGTCTAAAACATGCTACAGGGAGACAGGAAGGACAGCTGATCGTCCTGGCAGTGTAAGCATGTGTCCTCCAGACGTGATCGAGAACTTTCAAATGCCTTGGTGGAAGAGTGGAGGAACATCTCACAACAAGAACTGACCAATCTGGTGCAGTCCATGAGGATGAGATACAGTGTAGTACTTAAACCAGCTGGAGGCCACCAGATGATGGTTCTTTTTTTTTTTGCTGAGTATATTTGTGAGAATTTAACTAATTATGTTATCTTCTCTATGACCAGTGAAACAGCCCTTCATTTCACAACGCCATAAGACCAGAATATGCAAATACTAAATAAGTGAAATGCAAACGATGTTATCATTGTTGCTGTCTTGTATCCTACTAGATGAGATCTCAGTTCAGGAGCACACCATGGACCCAATAGCAGAGCAGAAAAGGAAGGATCGGGAACAGAAGTATCTCTGGCTGAATAAAGGGATGAGCTTGAGTGTGTGCTACTCTGCCAGCATCGGGGGAACAGCCACCCTTACAGGCACCACGCCAAACCTTATCCTCAAAGGCCAGATGGATAAGTAAGGCTCTTTATCTAATTATGTCTCAGTGCACTTCACTCACTCGTACGGTTTTGATCATCTCAGCGTCAGACCGGCAGCTAATGTACATTATATTAGGAGAATTTCTATAAGGATATGTATCACTGAGGTTCAAGCCTTTGCCTACACTTCATTTTGAGACTATTTTTAGGGAATTAAGATGTAAATAGATTCCAATTCACTTGAGACTGTTACTGCAATTGAACATACAAGTACATCAATATCCAAAATCCCTTATCACGCCTCATGGAATTACAAGAATATTGTTAAATGATGTTCTTTCTATAAACACAATGAAAGTCTTTTATTATTATATTATTATTATTAAAATTTCAGCCATGATGTTTAATCATTGAAATTTCAATCAATTTACCTCTTCATATGTTATATTTATTACAGACCATGCAATCTTAAGTAATAAAAAAAATCTGAAGAATCTCAACTTTAAAAAAAAATATTTTTTAAATTTATAATTTATGCATGAAAGGGTTTAAAAAAAAAAACCCAAATCCCCAAACCTTAAAATCCAAGCTGAAAGATTACGCATTGTCACCGGTCACATGACTTACTGAGGGTTTCCTGTTAAAAACCAGGACACAGAATTAGCTAAATAGGTCAGAAATTATAATAATACATTCCCCAATGTTTTTGGATGTAGCCATATATTCATGTCGGCATAATGTTGGTTTCCTTCTAACCATGTTTGCATTTTCTTAGCCTCTACCCAGAAAACCCAAATGTGATCAACTTCGCCAGTTGGTTTGGCTTTGCGTTTCCCAACATGGTGTTGATGTTGCTTTTGGCCTGGCTGTGGCTGCAGTGTATGTATTTGGGTCTGAAGTAAGTCATAAACTGTCTAAATAAATAAATAAATAAATCCTACAATGTGGTAGGTATGCCTTACAGATCATCTGAGAATCCCAAGTACTGAATTTTTGTTTCTTTTCAGTTTTAAGAAGACTTTTGGCTGTGGGTTGAAAAACGCTGATGACCAGGAGGCCAACAGTGTGATGAAGCAGGAATATAAGAAGCTGGGCAGAATGAAATTCGGTGAAGGTGCTGTGCTTGTAATTTTTGTGTTGTTGGTGGTGATGTGGTTCAGCAGAGAACCAGGATTCATGCCAGGCTGGGCTTCTTCCCTTAACCAAAGTGAAGAGTAAGTGCAAAATGATCTCATTTAATAATGTATTTATTTAATAAAAAAATAAAATAAAAGAAATATAGTGAAGACGTTCCTTCAGCTAATTATTCTTTGTCATTAAAAGCACTGGATCTCATCCACAAACATCACTATACTCCTCTCTTCTGTGGAATAAAATAAAACCTACACTAAATGATAGAGCACTCATCCAAGTGGTAAAGTGTGTCATTACACACTCTAAAATCAGGGTCGGTGTTTTTAAAGGTGCATAATTCACGATTAGGCAAGATTTGAGCTCTAGTGATTAAAGGTGCATTAGGTAAGAATATTCATGTTTCGGACTCTAATGGTTAAGTAGGTGGGTTTGATATACAAAATGTTATTTTTTCACCCCTGATTCCTGACATTGTTCACGAAGCTCCGCTCCCAGGATGTACAGTGGCCCATCATGTTGATTGTGTATAAAATGATTGACATGAGGCCCATCCCAACACAAACAAGTTTTTTCAGCCACAAAATGATGCCATTGCTTAAATAATTTTTTTTTATTATCATGTTATACATACGGTATATTCCAGGTTATTTGTACTACTGAGAATGAAATTATAATAATTTAATCGCCTATTGCACATTTAAATATTTGATGTATTATAGGGAACGAAAATCTAATCTAAAGTCCATCATCCTTAAAATGCTACATCTCTTTCTCACAGGTTTGTTACTGACGGCACGGTAGCCATTCTTATATCCACTCTGTTTTTCCTCATCCCATCTCAAATACCACTGATATTCTGTGGGAGTATGCAAGATGAGCATGAAGGAACAGGAGAAGGTAGGAAGATCCTTTTGCAGGTTTTTTTTTTGTTTGTTTGTAGTTTCATCACGATCATATTTAAGGGTGTGGTCAAGTCAACTCCTGAAAGAAGCGATTTGAAGCTGAGGGTGTTTAATTTTTGTTTGTATTAAATTTTTTTTGGTCAGGAGAGCCCAAGGCTCCCTCGACTCTGCTCAACTGGGCGGCCGTGCACGAGCGAATGCCCTGGAACATTGTCCTGCTCCTGGGAGGTGGATATGCCTTGGCTAGTGGCAGTGAGGTAAAAAAAAAAAAAATAATAATTTAATAAATAAATAAGTAAGTAAGTAAGAGTAAGTAAGTAAGTAAATAAATATATATATATATATATATATATATATATATATATATATATATATATATATATATATATATATATATATATATAAATAAACATGAAAACTACAGAAATCCAGGGGGGAAAACATTATTTATTTTGATGATATACTGAAGGCTAAAGTGATCATGCAACAAATATTACTAAACAAGTATTCCTTTTAATGTTCACATTACAACAGTGGATATATGAAGCTTATGATCATTAAATGATCATTTTGGGCTGGGTTGCCATAACCATGCATTTTACATACTGTTCATGTATGCCTTTTACCATACTATTTTATTTATTTTTGCCTACAAACCATCATCCAACTTCAGATTCATGTTTTTCTTCAATTTCTCCCCAATTTACCAATTCCCACTCACCATCCCGCACTCACCGTTGCGACAGCTACCAACCGGAGAGGGTGAAGGCTAACACTTGCTTCCTTTGCATCACGTGAAGCCAGCCAATCACATCTTGCTGCTCTCGTGAATGGCTAATGTACTGTAGCTGTGATTGTCAGAGGAGAGAGAATATGCTCCTCCCTCCCGTGGCCAGTTTTGCTCCCTTGGCTCTAAGCCATGAATGGATGTAGCATCGTTAGCATACAAACTTGTGAAACTTTTTCATTTACATTATTAACCTCAACATATGCAAATGGTTGTCCTGCATGATCTAGTAGTGCTAAGTCAAGGTGACTATAGACATCTGATGACATTTCACCTCTTCTCTGAAGTTCTTCATCAGTTGTTGTTACTTCCACGTACTAGATGTTTGCAAATGGTGCAAAAATATTTTTGCTGTACTTGTTGTTCTAAAGGTGTCTGGGCTGTCAGATTGGCTTGGTCAAAATCTTGCCCCCCTTCAGAGCATCCCGCCATTTGCCATCTCAATACTGCTGTGTCTGCTGGTGGGAATGTTCACAGAGTGCTCCAGCAACACGGCCACAACAACACTCTTCCTCCCAATTCTCGCTTCTATGGTAAGACCATAATCCAGTGGCACTACAGTACGAGACATTCAATCCGATGTACAAACAGGATATGAAAAAGAGAAAGCTCTAAAGTAGTGGTTCTAAATTGGTTCACTTGGTTCCATGTGGTGAAAATCACAACCCATATTATTAGTTATTATTTTTGTTTTTGGGTTCTTCTAGTTATTAGCCTTTTTGACTGGAATTGAATGGGATAAAAAAAAGAAGAACCCAATTGAGAACCTCTGCTATACATCATCAAAGATATATTCCAGATCTCCAAATGTACAAAACTGACAATGTTTGTGTTCCCCAGGCCTCAACTATAAAGCTCCATCCCCTGTATGTCATGCTGCCCTGCACCATCAGTGCCTCCATGGCCTTCATGCTCCCAGTGGCCACACCACCCAATGCCATTGCTTTCTCATATGGCACCCTCAAAGTCCTCGACATGGTAAAGGCACATTTACATCACTCTTTTATTCCTTTAGACCGATGGTTTTTCATCCATATGATTACCAATTATCCGAAATATTATATTATATATAAAACGTTTTTTTTAAAAAGATATTGTATTTAACAAGTGAGGTAGAATACAATCTAAGCATAGAGCTGTATAGTTAAAAGGTTAGCCTTTTTGCTTAATCATACAGCAGTGTCTTTATGGTAGTCCTGGGTTTCAAACTCTAGCACTGTAAGACTTGAGTCCAGTCTCAAGACATTTTCTTTATTGACTTGGACTTGGACTGGTCTCGATCTTGGGAATTGGTCTCGCTATATACTGTTGTGATCTTGACCAAGAGTTTAGATAATGATTATGTTTTCGCATGCACAAAGTTTGATGAGAATTAATTCCGTCCTCTAGAAAACAACCTAATTATTGGTGCAATGCATGAATGAGGCCAACAAGTTGAAATAAAGTCTTGGCTTCAAATCGGATTCAGTGTTATTCAGAGTCTCGACTTGACCTTGGATAGTCCTGGTTTTGGACTTAACAATGCCACTATTGACTACAGTCTTATTAAACTCAATATCAGAATACTGGCCTATACTGGAAGGTTTATTATTATTATTATTATTATTATTATTATTATTATTATTATTATTAATTATGCACCCTACCACTCTGCCCCCAGAAATACTTGAAAATGCATGGTGTGAATTCTAGCTCTGACAGTTCCTCAACCTCAGCTACATCACTCCGGTTCATAATTGGTCTCAGTAAGAGAGGCAGTTACTAAGGATGAATGAATGAACTCTGTAAATGCATCACGCCGCAATTCACATTCATGTTAATGAGTGTGGTCTTTCTTTGTCCTGCGAGCTTCATATCTGATCGCTCGCCTGCAGGAAAGGAAAAAAAACCTCCTGCTCGTGTAACATTTTTGTCGAGTCCATAGTCCTTTTGCTGCACACCTCCGCTCTCTATGACCTTTGAGCATTACTGGCGGAAAAAGAACTCACTCCAGGAAAGATGTTCACTCCAAATAATGATATATGCAATATATATTAAGCTCCGTCTGAAAACGAGCAATGGATAGAGAAATTTTAAATCAAAGTCTAGTCTGTACATAACCTACTCTTATCATAAGTGGTATTTTTTTTCTTCTCGCGTTCAGTCATACACATGCTGCTGATATCAGAATAATTGTGTTTTTGCTTTTTCCAAAGGCAAAGGCTGGCTTCGTGCTAAATTTAATTGGCATCCTGTGCATCAACTTGGCAATTAACACATGGGGAACACTCATGTTCAAGCTCGACACCTTCCCCCTATGGGCCAACACTACAAGAGGAGCACCATGAAAAGAACTTTGCAGAAGAGCAAAAGAATGATGAGAAGGCAGTGAGAGGAGAGCAAAAAGGGTGGAAAATGCACGCCCCCCCCCCCCAAAGGGTAAATGCATTATGTAGCAGAACTCTCAGCAGCTGTTCAACTCTCCCGAGCAATACTGAACAAATATTCACAAGTATAACCCTCTATCTATATTTGTATTTATTCATTCTTTTTTTTTAACACACCATAGGTGAATGTACTCTATGAAGTGATTAGAAAGAAGTTTACGTTCAGTATTTCAGTATAAGGTACTGTATTTAAGGCTTTTACTCAGGGCCTTTTTCCACAGTGAGTATGACATCTGCTACTGTATACAGCTGCATCTCAAAAAATTAGAATATCGTGTAAAAGTTCATTTGTTTCCGTAATTTAATTCAAAAAGTGGAACTTTCATATATTCTAGATTCATCACACATAAAGTGAAATATTTCATGACTTTTTGTTTTGTTTTAATCTCGATGATTACGTCTTACAGCTCATGGAAATGAAAATTCCAGCATCTCAAAATGTTAGAATAAAGAATTTATGATACAGAAATGTCGACCTTGTGAAAAGGATATTAATTTATGCGCTCGATACTCGGTCTGGGCTTTGAATCCTTTTGCAGGAATTACTGCATCAGTGCAGCGTGGCGTGGAGGCGATCCGCCTGTGGCACTGCTGAGGTGTTTGTTCTGGAAGCCCAGGTTGCTTTGAGAGTGTCCTTCAGCTCGTCTGTATTGTCGGGTCTGATGTCTATCGTAGATTCTCTATAGGGTTCGGGTCAGGCGAGTCGGCTGGACAATTAAGCACAGTAAACAACCCAGTTATTAGAAGTTTTGGCACTGTGGGCAGTGTGCCAAGTCCTGCTGGAAAAGTGTTCTAAAATTTCCTGGTAGATGCTGCATCAACTCTCGACTTGAGAAAACATAGTGGACCAACACCAGCGTATGACATGAAACCCCAAATCATCACTGACTCTGGAAACTTCACACTGGACTTTAAGCAACTTGGATTTTGTTCCTCTCCACTCTTCCTCCAGACTCTGGAACCTTGATTTCCAAATGAAATGCAAATTTTACTTTCATCTTCCACGTGATTGTGGTTGTGGTTGAGATTAAAGCCTCAGGAAACCTTTGCAGGTGTTTTGAGTTCATTCGCTAATTAGAGTCTTCTCAGGTCCACATTTCTGTATTATAAATTCTTTATTCAAATATTTTGAGATACTGTACTTTTAATTTCCATGAGCTGTAAGCCGTAATCCATCCATCCATCCATCTTCAACCGCTTATTCCTGCTTCAGGGTCGCGGGGAACCTGGAGCCTATCCCAGGAAGCATCGGGCACAAGGCGGGGTACACCCTGGACAGGGTGCCAGTCCATCGCAGGGCACAATCACATACACACTCACACACCCATTCATACACTACGGACAATTTACCAATAAGCCGTAATCATCAAGATTAAAAAAAAAATTACGTGTAATGAATCTAGAACATATGAACGTCCAAATTTTTTAATTTAATTATGGGAAAAAAATAACTTTTACGCGATATAAACATTTTTTTAGATGCACCTGTGTGTACAATTGAATTTTTGTATGTGTTTTTTTTTTTTTTTTACTTTTGGAAATTTTTAATGGATGGTTCAGCACCTGTAAATTCATGTCTAACCAAGAATTGTGTGAACAAAACTGCGTGTCGACGTCTATGTGGATCAAACTGGAGAGAAGTATTAGCGATACTTCACAGTGCTGTAAGGCAGAAAGCTCCTAGCTCAAAGGCTGCAATGGAAAGCTTCATAACTATCAAGGGATGGAATGTCTTTCAACAATCTAATAATACTGCAGTGTGAGACCGAGGGGAAATGTAGTAGGAAGTAGCACAGAAAATGTGAAACAATAAAAAACTTTCAAATAAAGTTCTACTCATATCTACATTAAAACGATGGGTTTTTTGGTGGACAAGCAACAAAAATACAGCAAATATTGTCCAATCATCACCAAATTTGGCACCCACCATCTTCAGAGTAAGCCTCACAAAAGTTAACAAAACAATTTTGAATATTCCAAACGGAGTGTCCGTAATGGACCAACGAATTTGACAGCAATGCTGCCAAACAGGAAGTGAAGCTGAACTGTATCTTAGCCATGACTTTGCAGTACTGACACAATGTAACAAATTTCTCTGGCTATGCAACAAATTTCTTGTCAGCACCATCTACTGGTCAAAAGACACAATAACATTCCTAAAATACTTCTTCACATATATAACTGCAATTTTTGATACTCCTCCTACAAATTTTGTCCAATCTTCTGCAAAAACACCTCACATCATCGAGACCTGTCTGGACAAAAGATATCAAAGGAATTTTAATATTCAAAGCAGTTCTCCTGTAACGTGCTGGAAAATGCATCCCAAAACTTGACAAGTATCTTCAAGACCACATTCTGATTGTACCCAAGAACTTTCGTGACCGTGTCACCTTGTGGTGAAGAACTGTAACAACGCTCATTTTTTCCCCTTATATAATTTGAATCCTTTGTGCTAAACTCTTACCTGAAGTTCATGTGCACATCCTGTCGACCATCTTGGATTTGGTTGAAAAATGTTTTTTCGCTACTCCTCCAACAAATGATTTACAATCAACACCAAATTTGGCATGGAAATGTAAAAAAAACCCCCACCTACAAACATGTCAAAAAGTCAAACATACATTTATTTCTTTTATTCCAGACTTGCATCTGAGCTGTCCAAAACTTTACACTTTTCGTTTTGTTTTGTTTTTTTTTTCTCTCAAAATGTACAGAAAATCACACTCATAAACAAAACTGTAACAAGTTTGAACTAGAAACATTATTGAAGAATTCATTTTGTGCCTTTGAGGACATCAAATAAAAACCAGACACAATTCCTTAAATTCTCCTACATTCACTTTTCTTTTATTTTTCTTCTTATTCATATTATTATTTTTTTTATACTTCAAATAAATGAATAATAGAAGAGATACAACACATCCTCGGATAAAACACTAATTCTACTTTCTCCTCTCTACGTGAATATCCAAAAGGAACAGAACTCACTGGAATGTGCGATTGAAGGAATGCTTGATGGAGAAAGAGATTTGAAATAATTCGCTCTCTTTCTCTCTCTCATATCTATGACAGTAGACCTAGTAGAGAGAAAGTTTTAAAGAATACAAAAAAAGATCACACAAACCAGACCAGAAATGACGTCGGTGCCTGTAACACACATTCTGCCTCCTGTTCTGTCCTGTGAGATTTTTTATAATTTTTTTTTAAATATATACGACTATTTTATCTTTATGAACTATTTCCTTGTTGAAAAATCTTGATACAAAGCAGACATGAGCAAGAACATTGCACAAACATTTTATGAGGATGGTAGACTGCAATAACACAATAATGTACTGTTGTCTCTGGGGAACGTGTGCGTTCATAAAATCTGATCATACTGTATATGAAAAAGATGTGCAGCGAAAATTTTATCTCGCCATATAAATGACATGTCAAGAAGAAGAAGAAGAAGGAGGAGGAGAAGAAGAAGGATAGGAAAAGAAGGAGAAGAAGGAGAAGAAGAAGAAGAAGAAGCAGGAGTAGAAGAAGAAGAAGGAGAAGAAGGAGGAGAAGAAGAAGGATAGGAAAAGAAGGAGAAGAAGAAGAAGAAGAAGAAGGAGTAGAAGAAGAAGAAGGAGGAGAATGAGAAGAAGAAGGAGAAGAAGAGGAGAAGAACAAGAAGTAGAAGGAGAAGAAGAAGAAGAAGAAGAAGAAGAAGAAGAAGAAGAAGAGGAGAAGAAGAACAAGTAGGAGAAGGAGAAGATGAGGAGAAGAAGAAAAGGAGAAGAAGAAGAAGGAGAAGAGGAGAAGAAGAACAAGTAGGAGAAGGAGAAGAAGAAGAAGAAGAAGAAGAAGAAGCAATACTCTACTATTGTATTCTTTAAGTTTCAAATATTAAATCTCACTCTGAGAAAATGATGATAGAAGCAAATCTGTGAATCTATGTTTGTTAATCGATATGTAAGAGTGCCATGCACACTCAAATGCACACTCCATTAAACAATCAGTAGTCAGTCTCACAGCATAAAACATTACCCAATCTTGCTCTCTCTCTCTCTCTCTCTCTCTCTCTCTCTCTCTCTTTCTCACACACACACACACACAGTGGACCAGTCAAGCATATAGCCCTAATCATAACCTTTACCACCCAGCACCATTGCCATATTTGGCCATATACAGTAAATATCTGTAGAATTTAAATCCACCTGTCCCAAAAAAAGGATACTCACTAATATTAGGATTAATTTACCAAATAAACAGTAGTTTTGCTGGTGTGTCGTGAAAAAAAAACATCTTAAACACATTTTTGATATGTATATACGTGTGAAATGTCATGGTCATCTAATCATTGGTCTCACACAGACAGGCATTACCACAGGTCAATGACACAAATTCAGGGACAGAGTGATTGGTGCACACAGACGCACGTGGGCTGGGCATTCGTCCGTTCAGCCGAACCCGTCAGACCATCCAGGTTTCAGCTCCGTCTTAAGGACCTCCGCTGTAAGAGTAGTCTGCTTTGTTATGCATGACTAACTTGTTGTCCACAAAGTAGAAGCTGTCAGACTGCGTCTCGTAGGGGTGCAGGATCATCTCGCGCACTGACACACAGAGGACAGAGGTCAGAACTGGGCATCTGCTATATCGAGATGGACTCAAATTAGAACTCATCCCGAGACACAACTTCATCCACACACTGCTGCACGTTGTCGTCAAAAACAGAACCGGCGGCGTTTTAAAAGGAGACTGCTTATCGAACTCTCGTACAAATTTGATCGCGTGATCCTGTTTACCTTTTATGAGTGTGGATACCTTGTATGGCTACGCTCACCGGCCACTTTAATCAGGCACCCGTTCGGCAGCAGAGCCGTGCATAAAATCACGCAGGTACAGGTTCGGTGAATGGTTCGATCGAACATCAGTATGAATATGATCTCCGTGACTTTCCTGGTTGAGAATCTGAGCAACTGCAGATCTCATTGGTTAGCTCAAATAAGCACTCTCTGCAACCGCGGCGAGCTGAAAAGCAGCTCGAATATCGTACGGAACATCGAGCCTTGACACGGATGACCTTCATCAGCAGAAGACCATGTCGGGATCCACCTGGTTCTCATCTGATATAATTGGATGTTTTTTGTTTTTCACGCCACTCTGTGTAAACTCTAACATTCTCAAACCAGCCATTCTGACAACAAACACACTAGCGAGTCACGGATATCACATTTTTGCCCTATTCTGATGTTTTCGTATGAAGCTCTTGACCTTTACGTGCATGACTTTATGCATTACGCTGTTGCCACATGATTGACTGATTGGATAATTGCATGAGTGAGCGTGCTAAACTGGCCCGCGAGCGTGTGTGTTATAGACGCCACAGAGCTTTCCCGTTCGACTCCGTTTTAAGAAAAGCCATTATCCATAACCGCTTGAGCTGCTCGGATTTAAACCGCTTATCCCCGAGCCTGTGCATGAGCAGAACCGAGCAGTGTGGATCGTTTGAGAGCGCACATCGCTTTCTGTACTCACTGATCTCCTCCGAGAGTGGCGGGAACTCGTAGATGTGCTCGCAGGTGTTCTTGCTGCTAGGGATGCAGAAGCCGAACTCGAAGTCAAAGCTCTTCAGCAGCTGATCGCGGAAGTAATGCCTCTCGATCATGCGGAAGTTATTGATGGGAATGTCGCCCACTGTGAACTCGACACTTAAATAACAACAGAGAGGGACAAGGGAAAGAATGAACGTTCGGAACTCTATATTTAATTCGCGTCTAAAGTACTTTACACTATTCCCTTTCTTCAAATCTATGAGATTATATGGAAACGCTTTCTGATCGAACATTAGTATTCAGACAGGTTTATTTCCTCCATGTGCCTGACATTCAACCTCTCTAAGCGCAGCATATAGGAAATTCACTCTTATTATTTATAACAAGAGCTTCGTCTAGCTGATGGCGTCACGTTTATAGACCATTTAAAAGATCTCACTTCTGGGACTCATATTTCATTGTCAAAATGTGCTGCGTTTTGAATTTAGAGCTCTTCTCAATAATAAAATAGCATCTTACTTACGTGGCTCCAACCTGACGAAGGCGTAGAAATGCTGGAGTGAACTGGTATCGCACGAATCGTCCAGCACTGGGGTCAATGTCTCGTTTCTCTCCACTTTTGTCTAATGTGATAGACATAAACATCACACATGAGCATGGATTTACACGATTTAAAGGGATTATTATTTCATGTACCAATAGCAAAACAGGGGAAACTAGGGGTGGCCGATTTGACCAAAATATCATATCACGATTCTCAAAAATATTTCCACAATACACGATATGTGTGTGCAGAATATATGTTTGTTAACAATCTGGCAGCAGTGTTATATTTTGAAATATAAAGGAGAACAAAATCTGTAACAATGTTAATATGTTACAATTTTAAAGATTAAATACAAAACTTTTTTTCACACATCAGTGGCTTCCAATCGGTTTGTAATAATTTATTATATATATTTTTTATTTTGTTTACTACACTATTTTTAAAAAGCATATTGTGGAATAATTTATCATGATGTACTGATATTATATCGTCATACTGCCGAGACCTAAAACATACTACAGATGGCACGATACCGCTTGAGTATCAGCTTTAAAAAAAAAAATCTAATTTCTTAAAATGTTATTTATTCCTTTATTTATTTATATAAATTTTATCTGGAGCGGTTAGAAACAGAAAAAAAACATAGCTAAACCACAACTTATAAAAAAACCCATAGCTTTCACACAAAAATCACTTACATCATGAATGATCTATCTATCTATCTATCTATCTATCTATCTATCTATCTATCTATCTATCTATCTATCTATCTATCTATCTATCTATCTATCTGTCTGTCTGTCTGTCTGTCTGTCTGTCTGTCTGTCTGTCTGTCTGTCGGTCGGTCGGTCGGTCTGTCTGTCTGTCTGTCTGTCTGTCTGTCTATTTATCTATCTATCTGTCTGTCTATCTATCTATCTATCTATCTATCTATCTATCTATCTATCTATCTATCTATCTATCTATCTATCTGTCTGTCTGTCTGTCTGTCTGTCTATCTATCTATCTGTCTATTTATCTATCTATCTGTCTGTCTATCTATCTATATGTCTGTCTGTCTATCTATCTATCTATCTATCTATCTATCTATCTATCTATCTATCTATCTATCTATCTATCTATCTATCTATCTATCTATCTATCTATCTATCTATCTATCTATCTATATGTCTGTCTATCTATCTATCTATCTATCTATCTATCTATCTATCTATCTATCTATCTATCTATCTATCTATCTATCTATCTATCTATCTATCTATCTATCTATATGTCTGTCTGTCTTTCTATCTATCTAAGCAAGGAATATGACAGTCTCTTTATATATACTGAAAACATCTACTAAAGCAAAAACAACAAAAAAAAAAGATCCCAAATCCCATTCCAATCTTTTTTGTTCAGAATCAGATCAAATCCATACATTTTTTTTCTCAGATATCCGATCCAGATCTAGTATTGGCCTGAAATCGGATCAGTGCCATCTCTAAAACATACTATATGAATTCCTAAAAAAAATTCCTCTGTAAATGTAATCACATTTCAGGGTAAATCACAGGGATAGGGAAGCACTTGTTGTCTGACTGCTGCTACAAGAATAAATCTGCACTGAAGGAGAACAGTTATGTAATCGGATCACTCAGACTCACCTGTTACTGGAGGCTTTGTAATCTCAAACAGCACTGTCCCTGTCTCCATGTCCCTTATCTTAAACCGCGTGAAGTCAATGTTGTACACGTTGTCTTCTGGACTGCACAAGTAGTCTGGAAAAGGAGTCATTTATTACCAACATGTCTGCCATTTATCTGAACTGATCAGTATTACAACAGCGTGCACTGTTATTTTATCAATCCACAACTCGTGTGATACAATATCACAGTATGAATTCTTACATTATTGTTTATACCCTTTACACTGCAACAGCCAAAAGCTGCTATTTGTTCATCCATCCATCCATCTTCAACCGCTTACCCGTAATCGGGTCGCGGGGGTAGCAGCTCCAGCAAGAGACCCCAAACATCCCTTTCCTGAGCCACATTAACCAGCTCTGACTGGGGGATCCCGAGGCGTTCCCAGGCCAGTGTGGAAATATAATCTCTCCACCTAGTCCTGGGTCTTCCCCGAGGTCTCCTCCCAGCTGGACGTGCCTGGAACACCTCCCTAGGGAGGCGCCCAGGGGGCATCCTTACCAGGTGCCCGAACCACCTCAACTGGCTCCGTTCAACGCAAAGGAGCAGCGGGTCTACTATAACCGAGCTTCTCACCCTATCTCTAAGGGAGAGGCCAGCCACCCTCCTGAGAAAACCCATTTCGGCTGCTTGTACCTAGTTCTTTCGGTCACTACCCAACCTTCATGACTATAGGTGAGCGTAGGAACGAAAATTACCCGGTAGATCGAGAGTTTTGCCTTCCAACTCAACTTTCTTTTCGTCACAACGGTGCGATGAAGCGATTGCAACACCGCTCCCGCTGCTCCGATTCTCCGGCCAATCTCCCGCTCCAATGTCCCCTCACTCGTGAACAAGACCCCGAGGTACTTGAACTCCTTCACTTGGGTTATGTTTGCATTCCCTACCCAGAGTAGGCACTCCATCGGTTTCCTGCTGAGAACCTCAAATTTGGAGGTGTTGTGGTCGCAAGTGCTGGAGGTCACAGACCGATGACGCCATTAGGACTACATCATCTGCAAAAAGCAGCGATGAGATCCTCAGGTCACCAAACCGCAACCCCTCCCCACCACGACTACGCCTCGATATCCTGTCCATGAATATCACAAACAGGATTGGTGACAAAGCACAGCTATTTGCTGCTATTTTTTTATAAAACTTGAATCATATTCAGGGGCCAAGAGCGCTGTGTGTCCTCGCAAAGTGTAACTGCGCTCCGGGGACATTTGGGACATGTCCCCACGATGCCCGTTTTTGTCCCGAGCACTATTTCTTTTTCCAAAGTGTACTCCATTAAAATACTCATCATCTGATCTAGATATCATCAAATAATCCAAAGGGTAAGGCAAAACCAATAAAAAAGACAGGAAGAGGTCAGGTGATCAGGCAAACAGACTAGAGCAGGTAAGGCAGAAATCAAACCCAGTATCAACAACTCAGTAGAACGGCTCGGTAATGGGCGGAGACTGAAGCAACTGAGCGTTTACTTCGCAAAGGTCGAGTGAATGAACGGTCTCTTTTATAGTTAGTGTGATTGGGAACAGGGTGTGTGATTAGTCTTCTGGGGAAGTTGAACGTGTCTGTGTGTAGTCTGGAAGGCAGCCAGGTTTGTAGTTTGCAGTGCTTTCTGGGAAATGAAGTCGCTAGTTTGCCATGACATGACGGCTGCTAAGTAACTTCGGAAAATTGGACCCTTTCTCTTCTCGACAGATCTCTTGTAACTGCCAGATGCCATAATCTGTCCTCTTTGGATTATGTCTGCAGAGTGATAGAGTCATGGTAAGTAATGTAATGGTGGATCGTAATGGGCAGTGTTGGCTTGGCGGTTAAGGCTCTGGGTTACTGATCGGAAGGTCGGGAGTTCAAGCCCCAGCACTGCAGAGCTGCCACTGTTGGGCCCTTTAACAAGGCCCTTAACTCTCTCTGCTCCAGGGGGCGCTGTATCATGGCCAACCCTGCGCTCTGACCCCAACCTTCTAACATGCTGGGCTATGCGAAGAAAAGAATTTCACTGCGCTGTGATCAATAAAGACTCATTATCATTAAATACTTACAAATCTGTTCATCATGGCTTGGATTGTTGTCTTGTTACATGACTTGCCTTGTAATTCTACTTTTTGCAGATATACTACAATACAGCACAAACTGGCCTTCAATAAAATAATCCAATTCCACACAAAACTGTGTAAGGAATGCAACGTCAAATCATTACAAAGCGAATTCGACTAAGTGTCATAAAGTTAGAAGACAAAATGTATAACAGCTCTCAAATAATAGTCGCGTGAAACCTTTCATCGCGGTAATAAAATCTGCTTCATCTGCTATTCTTTTCACCCCCCCACACACACACATCCCTGTTTCCCTCCCTCTGATGGATTACAAATCCTTTTCTATATTCTAAGGCACAAATGAACACAACCTGTATCCCATAGATTGGACTGCCAGTTGGACCACTGAGGGATTCCTGAGCCAGGATCTTTCCCTGTGTTCACTCTAACATACTCACACTTCATATACTTAATCATTCCTATTATCTACACAACACAAAGTGTACTGGAACAGAAATATATCACAAAGTCCTCTAATAAACAGGTCATCTTCGTTGGCCGTGCAAGCAGAAAAGCATTTTTTACGAACAACAATCGGCCGTTGGCGTTGTAGAGTTCTAGGACAAGGCCACGTATACGTTCCCGAGGATGCATTTCCCATCGTCACATAAGCCGTGACGGTGAATGCACCAGGCCCAGATTAAGGTTTAAGCTGCTTATAACATCTGAGCACCGAGGGTCACACCGGGATGGAGTGGATTTAGTTCCATTTACCTCTCGAAGTGCTGCCAGTGTACGGTACATATACCATGTGGCAGCAGTGCAATGCATAAAATCAGGCATATTCAGGTCAAATGCTTCAATTCATGTTCACATCAAACATCAAAATTGCATCTCAGTGACTTGGACCATGGCGTGTTTGTGGGTGCCAGAAGGGCTGGCTTGAGTATTTCAAAAACACCTGCTAGCTCTCCTACGGTGACTCAAATAACCATTCTTTACGACCGCGATGAGTAGAAAAGCATCTCCCAGAACGCACTTTTCACAGCACGGTGCGAGAAAGAAAAGAACACCCATGTGCAAACGCCATCAACTCGTATAATCACTCTTTACAACCGTGGGCAGCTGAAAAGCATCTTAAAATGCTTGGATTGGCTACTTGAAATGGCCCCTAGGTGTGAATGAACTCTCTGCACGAACAGTGCAACGACGAATCAAAACCTCTCTGAAATAACCATGAATCCACATCCACATTCATACCCGAGTACGTTTTGGGCCTCTTGTGAAACCGACTCACCGTCTTATCACAAACCCTTATTATAATTTAGAGTTTATGCATCACGCTGTGTTATTAGCGACGAAATGCAACATTGTGGAAACAGAAGATTCGAAATTTCATATCTGTAACAGACAGTCTAGTGCGCTCTATAAAACATAATGGCGATGGAGAGAGTGAAAGGGCGGACGGGCGAGTGAATGGAGGAGCGCATTAGATAAGAGGCAGTGAGTAATCTTCTCGGTGCAGTGAGGTCACGCTCAGAGCGACGGGAAAAATGACGCTCTGCACGAAGACATGCACAAACTGTCGAATAAATGATACACCTGCTGGTCACATTATTAGGAACACCGAGCTAATACTAATACCATTTTGCTCTCAGATTCCTGTTCTTGGCTGACAGGAGTTGACCCTGATGTGGTCTTCTGCTGTTCTGGTCAGCAGAAGGTTCGACATGTTCTGGGATGCTTTACTGTTCACCACGGTTGTAAAGAGTGCTTATCTGAGTTACTGTAGACTACCATAAACCAATCTGGCCATTCTCCTCTCCCTGAATTCTTTTCCACTCACTCAATGTTTATTTGATTTGATTCGATTTTTTTTTTCTACACCATGCTGCGTAAACTCTGTGTGTGTGAAAATCGTAGGCGCTCAGCAGTTTCCGAAATACTCAAACCAACAATGCTGTCACAGGAAGGGACCTCAAATAAAAATGACTAGCGACAACAGTGCTAACATGGATAGCAAAATGAAATGAAAATGAAAAGCTATATAAAAGATTTTCAATTGCCTCCCTCTCTCGCACACACACACACACACACACACACACACACACACACACACACACACACTGCGACTGCAGTAGAAATGATAAAGCTCTTAGGTTTTTTGCAGCACATTTTCAGACAACATAACGCCACAAACAACGACTGGCCTGCAGAACAGAACGAGCACTAAACCAGAAATGTGCTTGCTGATTTAAAAAGACATGGACAGCACGAAACCCCACAATCAGTCAGCAGGAACAAGTGTTTAGCATGTCTACATTTGTTAAAGGGTGTCAAGCATTAAATCTGTCAGCCTGTGGACTCGGTAACAGCATGCGATTATTCACGTACGAGCAATTTCCCCTTTCCTGCCCATTTTTAACAGCACTGAGACGGATAAAAATATTGTCATTATGGACTACAGCGGTACGTGGACTCACACTTGTTTATGACTCATTCGCTTTGTATGAAGTAGTGATTCATGGTATGATGCAGCTTTGGTGCCTAACCTATGTTTTATTCTCTTTATAGCGTATTTCGGAACTGCTTGGTCCTGGGGAAAAAAAAATAGACTGATTTTACTTCAACACTCAAAGAAAGTTCTTTTAAAACTTCTTCTTGTTAGGAAGAAATACTGCCATTGTATCAGATCCAGCCTTACTCGGTGCGAATAAAACGATGCGTACTTGCATTCTACGTCATACACATCGACGGAACAGCTGCTCGTTAATGCGATTATCCAAATAGCCAATCGTGTAGAAGCAGGAAAAAATGACTTCAGTGACTTTGACTGGACGTAGCACGGACGTCATGGACTTGGATAAGCCTGTAGCTTCAGAGACCTGTTCTTCTGTTCTAGCCTCAAGGTTTACTGTGATGCTTTTCTGCTCATCACGGTTGTAAAGAGTGCTTATTTGAGTTACCGTATACCATTCTTTTAATGAAAGGCAGAAAATCGACACCATATGGGAGGAACAAATGAGCAAACCGAACAGATGTATCAGCATCAGACACATGCTTTGTAAAACAGGGCCGCTACGTCGCTACGTCGCTGTAGAACAAAAATAGAAAATAATCCCATTCTGTACACAGCAGAAGCCACAGTGTCGGTATATTTTCCTTTCGGCTTTTCCTACTTTCTAAAAGACATTCTGAAGGGTTCTCCTGTTGGACTATTCACTTAGAACTCTGACTGACAGACACATACAGAAGCTACAAGGTGCTCCACTTGTAAGCGTTTTTTTTTCTGCTTTCTCGTTCTTTCTCCACCCTCGTTCCCTCTCATCCTCTCTTCATCACCGCCCTTCAGACTATGCCATCATGCTTCCTTGCGCTTCTTTCTCATCTCTTCCATCTCACCCTGCTTTCTCTCCTGCCACCGACTCGCCTCCACTCGGCTCTCTCGTCTGCACTCCTACGCCTGAATGTGCTCGTCATTCTCCTATCGCTCAGATCAAACAGAGCACTTCTCCAGTGAAAGTGAGACACTTGTGAAGCAAACCATGGGAGAATGGCCAGATTACGCCTTGAAGTTGACTGCAAATGTAACGTTTTGCGACGTAAACACTGCAAATGTAACGTTTTGCGACGTAAACCAAGCAAACGACCCATCTACCGAGCTATCTATCCATCCATCCATCCATCCATCCAAGATAAACAGACAAATACAAGTAAATAGAGATTACGGTTACAATAATGCCAAGCATCACAGGTAATGCTTGTAGGCTTTCTTACCATTTCTTTTGTATGAACTCCAGCTCAATTACTTCATCATGTCGTAGAATCCCAATTCATTTAGCAAAAGCCCAGATCAATAATATTGATCATATTCTATGTGTTTAAACATACCACATGTCCACGCATGCGCATGTACACGGCTTGTAATAATAGAGCTCTTAACTGTACTACACATATGATTTCAAATATTTTCCCATTTTACAATAATAATAATAATAATAATAATAATAATAATAATAATAATAATAAAAATAATAACCTAACAGTTTACATTCACGGCATTTAGCAGAGTTTAACTCCACACAGGAGCTTTGGTTGGTATCATAACAAAATGTCACGGTTTGGTGGTTCCTCCAAACATCCATGGAAAACAATAATTGCTTATCAAATTAAATCACATTAATTAAGCACGGATTAACGATGGTTTAGAATTTTCGGTCATGTCCCTGATGATTTAACTGGCTGCTATTCATTTGGTAATTATCGTCGTTCTCTTCTAAAAATGCGCTAGCGTCAGAGAAGAGCATCATAGTGTCCACTATTACACCCCAAAACACCTTTGTTCGCAGTAACCCTCCTTTAGGATTCCCGATCTCCATTATCGTAATGTAGGTACTGAATGCCTGAAGGGATAAAGGATGCTCGAGGAAACATATGGAAGTAGCCTCACTGTATTAAACCTCACTTTAACAAAATTAACTGAAGAAACCGGGACGGTCTATCTTCCTGACATACAGTGTGTGTGTTAAGTAATTTTTCTGAAGGACTTCATTTAAAATCCCACCATCCACGGTCACTCTGAAGAGGATGGTTTGTTCTCCATGTCTTGTCAGGGAGCTTTTCTTCATCACCATTGCTTCGGACTTGCTCATTAGGGTTCTTATTCTACATCCGGATTTATGTAAAGCTGCTCTGTGACAGTGTGCATGGTTTAAAGTGTATACAGATAAAACTAAACTTTGAAAATGATTGTGACTCCGGATTTATATAGTGTCTATGCGGTATATGTAGTTAAAAAAAGGTGCAATAATAACATTATTATATTATTATTATGATTATAACGTTGTTGTATGGCATGTGAATATACAGCTGTGCCAAGAACACAAAAAAAAACAGTGACAAGACTACAAAATGTCAGATTTTTATCTTTAAAAATACATTTATTTTGGTCTTTAAACCTCAGAAAATGCATTCAAGAGTGTTTCACTATTACGTAAATGCATTCTTACCTTCTTATAGAATATGTAAGAATGGCATGGTACATAGTATATTACCAGGGGTTATATCTATGTTTCTAAACATATTCCGACATAACAGCATTAACATCACAGACGTGTCCCAGTTCAATTTACATTAGCTCACCAAAGATGAGACATGAAATGTCGAGTTTCAGTGAGTCTGTACAGACTGTAGCGTCAGATACCTGTTCTTGGCTGACAGGTGTGGAACCTGATATAGTCTTCTGCTGTTGTAGCCCATCTGCTTAGAAGTATTCTACAATGCTTTTCTGGTCAGCACGGTTGTAAAGAGTGTTTATTTGCATTACTGTGACCTTCCTGTCAGTGTGAGCCAGTCTGGCCATTCTCCTCTGACCTCGATCGTCAACAAGGTCCTTGTTTCCTCTTGTACCTTCCAAACTGAAGAAATATGAACATACACCCATCTTCAAATTATTCTATAACCTATATTGTCTCCCAATTTGGGGGAAAATGCGTGAGTTCTGTACAATGTGCTTGTTAGCATTGTCCTAGTGAAAAACACCGGATGTAAGCAGGAGTGCCATATGGTAAGTCCAAAAGAAATGCAACTGGCAGCAGAAATGGTTTTAATAGAAGTAGAGACTCATGCTTCTTTTGTCGTATTGATTAGTCAAGTGACCACGGAGTCAGGAAAAAGTGGTTTGTATTTAACTCGTGATATTGCTCGCCTCAGAAGAAGGATACAGTTTCATCCTTTATAACTGAACTACGTTGGGCCAAAAGGAAATCCATAATATGAAAGAAATGACCTGACAAAACGAATAGACATAATTAACACTACTTTTATCAGAAATAACGAAAGAAAAATGTTCGGCATAAAATGCTTTCCGAACTGTTGTGTCATGTACACCTCGTAAAGAAATGGTGGACAATAAAACTAATACCGGACAGAGACAGCTGTGTCAGCCATTTTTTGGTCTTTAGAAAATGAAGCGACACCAGGAATGTGAACCGATTCCAGTCCTGTGGAGCTCAACAGCTCTAATCTGGTTTAGTGATGGGAGCAAATCCGTCTAATCAGAGGATACAGCCAGGGCATAAACGACAGACAGAGAGATGGAGGATCCCTGCGGTCAGCATCCAGGCAGAAATAAACAAGAGCAATAAATACAACCACGAAGGCCAGGCAAGGCAAGGCTAGGAAATTCGGGCCGGTGTCCATAATATCCAGCTTTCTGAGTTCAAAAGATACGATGCTAGTAGAAAATGGTCTTCAGTATTGATATTTGACCAACAGCAGTGAGGAAATACCTCAGTGACTACGTTTACATGGACAGCAGTAATAGAACAGTGAACACCTGGAGCGTAGTGAGTCTACAGAAGAAAAAGTGGCGAAAGAACGTAAAAAGACGCGTAGTGAGAAGGAACAAACTTGTAGAGATGTTAAATATTATGTACAGAATATTAAATTCCCGATTTCTTAAACAACCGACGACTAAAGGTTTGAAACGAATGATCAGGAAGTGAGTCACGGCTGCATGACTCATCTCTGTTCGTCTGGTTCCTCTCACGGTTCCTTACTCGTGCCATCCTGGGGGAGATTTTCCTTCAGACCATCACCTCTTGCTTGGAATTCTTTGAAGCTGCTTTTGCCTATGTCCGTTGTTAAAAAGCGCCATACAAATGCAAGTGAACTGAATTCAACTGAAGTGGCTCGTGAGTTGCTATGGCACTAAAACAGAACCAGTTCCACATTAATCCGTCGGTAATATCGCTGCTGCTGTCAAACGGCGTAGCTGAGAACGCGAGTCTGCACGATCTATTCACTGAAACCGTTTCAGAAGCATCCCACCGAAAGGATAATGCTTCTATTTTAACCAGCAGCTTTATAAATTAGTAACAGCGTAATGACGGATGCGTTGGAAGTCTTATAAAATGGTTCACATCGCCTCTGGGGGGTTGTTAGAAGAAACCAAAAGACGCATGATTTAATCAGCCACATTATTGACTGCTACAGTTGGTGTAATGCCTCGCACTTTGTGTAATCGCATATGCAACGATATCATGAGTGAATATGTTTAATGTAGTACATTGCACTGTGTGTAGCAAACATTAGACATGGGGGATTTTTATTTTTTTTAAAGTTTGTTAATTAGTATCATCCCACTGCCTGAGTTTTAGTACAATAGGAGACTTTTTGTTTTTATTACAGACAACTTATATGTTTTACATAATCAACTGCATAGTTTTTTTTGAAGATAAAGGTTTGTTTTGAAATCGATGCACGAAACACACTCCAAAAAAGTTGGGACAGGGGCGGTTTAGGACTAATAGCGATGTGAGAAGTTGAAATAAGAAGGTGATGTGAAACTGGTGAGGCAATCGCCTAATCATAGTATATAAGGAGGCTCCAAAAAAGGCTGAGTCATGAGTCAAGAGCGAGGACGGGTCGAGGCTCGGCAATCTGCCAGCGAGTCAGCGAGTAATCCGATACTTTGAGAGAACATTCCCCAAAGACACATTGGTAGGATTTTGGGCATTTCACCTTCTACAGCGCACAATATAGTTAAAAGATTCAAGGAATCCGGTCAAATCTCGGGTCGTAAAGGGCGAGGCCGAAAACCATTTCTGAATGCGCGTGATCTCCGATCCCTCAGACGTCACTGTCTTAAAAACTGTCATGAGTCTGTAATGGAGATCCTGACATGGGCTCGGGAACACTTTGGTAAACCTTTATCAGTCGACACCGTTCGCCGCTGCATCCACAGATGTTAAGGCTTTACTTATCAAAGCAGAAGTCGTACATCAACACTGTCCAGAAGCTCCGCTCACTTTTCTGGGCTCGACCTCATCTCAGATGGACAGTAGCACTGTGGAATCGTGTTTTGTGGACCGACGAGTCTACATTTCAAATAGTGTTTGGACAAAACAGCCGTCGTGTTCTCCGGGCCAAAGAGGAAAAGGACCGTCCAAGCCGTTTTCAGCGTCAGGTCCGAAATCCAGCGTCTGTCATGGTATGGGGGCGTGTCAGTGTCCATGGTATGGGTGACTCACACATCTGTGAGGGCAGCATTAAAGTTCAGCATGCAGAAAGATATGTACACATTGTTACTTAAGACAGCCTATCTCTACCTCATCATTTAAGAATTAACGGTAGGCCTACCCCAGATTCTCTACAAGGTTGTACATACCGATCAAACTAAAATCCAGCTTTACTACACTTACCACAATACTTCTGACTAAATCATAATCATTAATAAAAACAAAGCAGAATTTTTTTTTTACATTATGTGTGACCATTAAGACATATATGTTTAAGAGAGCTACTGTAGCCTTCAGATCCTTCTGGATGATGTAATTCCCAGAAACAACAACTGCAGCGTTAAAAACGTGATGATGTCACTGGATATCCTCTGACCTTCTTGTGCATCCTCTCTAATGCTGACTGCGTGAATTAATAGCTCCGAGACGGGAAATGTCACTCAGTACACCACATTCATGGTCGCTCAGCTTTATAGAGGAAAAGGGACACGAGACATTAATCCAGTCCCCTACATTTAGACACTGTACGTTGGGAAAGAAACCAATTACTCCTGACCATGTCTTACAAACAAACAGGACACACACTGGAAACTGTGGAACAGCAGTTGTTTGAATCTGAAGCTCTGACGCATTAAGCCGGTTTACTATTAATGCAGCAGTGGTATTTCTGATGTTTTTTTTGTGGAGTTTTTTGTGTTAACAGAGGCACAAAGCTCAGAACTGAACATCAGCTCTGAACTGGCATCTGCAATGATGATAAAAATCTGTTAGTGCACAAAAGTCACATATAATTCTGAATATGAACTTAAAACGCATTTTAAATATCGAATTACTGCTGATACAACCAGATCGCTGCACTACTACATCAGGCTCAATATTGACTACAGACTCGTCTTTTGAAGAAGAAAATATTCAATAATAAATAAGATCTCAGTGACTTTTCCATGCTGTTGGTGCCAGACGGGTTGGTTTAAGTAGTTCAGAAGCTGTGGATATCCTGGGCTTTTCGCACACAACACACAATCTCTAGGGATTATACACAGAACGGAAGAAAAACATCAAGTTCTGCAGGCGGAGTGAGATCCGAGGAGAACGGCCAGACAGGTTTGAGCTGACAGGAAGGCTAAAATAACTCAAATAACCACTCTTTACAAACGTGGTGAGCAGAAACGTATCTCCGAATGCACAACATATCAAACCCGTGAGGTGGACGCACTACAGCAGTAGAAGAACACATCAGGTTCTTCTCCTGCCAGCCAAAAACAGGACTCTGAGCCCCACCATCAGACATTTGAAGACTGGAAAGATGTTGCCTGTATATTTACAAATGTGTTGTAAGGGTGTAAAAAGTGTAAACGACTGTAACATTAGCGATAACAGGATCTCACATTACACTATCTAAACATATAACTATATAACGTGTCATTCTTTAGAAAACAAAACAAAAAAAACTTTATTGTTGACAAATTGCTCTTTCAAGTTGATGAATCTCCGAACAGGGAAATAAATCAAACCCAACACAAAATTGCAAATATGAGTGTAAACGATTCAGCCATCTTTTCACGTGCACATCTCCGCTTATTTTCATCTAGGACATCACGGTTAAATATGATTTATCCGACTGTGCTTAGCAGCTGCGGTTCAGGTGGTAGAGTGGGTTGTACACTAATCGTAGGGTTGGCGGTACGATTCCATGGGCAAGACGCTGAACCCCGAGTTGCTCCCGATGGCAAGTTAGCATCTTGCATGGCAGCTCTGCTACCCTTGGTGTGTGTGTGTGTGTGTGTGTATGGGTGAATGAGACACAGTATAAAGCGCTATATAAGTGCGCCAATTATTTATTATCTCCTAGAGGATTGAACGAGTTTTGTAGAAACTCGAACAAATCACTATCAAATTTCCAGCAGCGTATCCTTTTAAAGATGAGAACAGACTCCCTGTAGACCTTTTAAAATCCAAGAAAGACACCGATAATAAAAGGTTAAACGAACTTCAGCCGATCCTAATTGCTGCTTTGTTAGAGTTTAAATGCTGTTGTGCTGCTTTATAACTAAGAGAGGAAACGATGTCTGTCCAGGGCCCCAGGTCACCCAGAGAAGCTCATTAACAGTGTGTGTGAGGGAGAGCGGGACTCGCCTCACTTCAATCAGCACACGCTGTTACCATAGTAAACTCCGGAACGATGCCTCAGGGATTTAAACACGTGTCGCTAAGGGGCTTATGAAGCAGTGCGTCTAAAAATATATCAAGGTGCAGGTTGTACACCTTCATCCTCTGTTACTAAAAACATCTTGTTTACGCACATGGATTTAGAATATTTGAAATATCGTTCACGAAAATTCATTCAACTTGATTGTTATCCTGTACAGACGGAAGAAGAAGTAAGGAGTTTATTTGAAGGATAGACAAAATATTACTTCATCTTACAGACAGACAATATTTTGTCTCTCAGTGATGGGCAGTAAGTATGAGGTAATGGCAGAATTTATTTTAAGTGATCGATCCAAGCTTTAAAAACTGGACGTGTCAGACAGTATGTATAGGGATGATTAATTTCACCTGCGCCCGGTTTCTCAACGTAGGCCATACTCACTGAACAAGAGGTTACGCAACAGCTGACAACACATTATTTGCGTACATTGTGAGAGATCACAAGTTCAAATCCCGATAATGCTACAGACATTCATAGCCAGGACTCTAGAAAGCAAACCTGGCTGTACTCTCTGGATGGGAGGAGCATACTCTCTTTCCCCTGTCAATCACAGTGATACTAGCCAGTTGTGGTCATGTATGTTGAAGAGGGCTGATAGCGCTTTCTTCCGAGTGTGTAGCATCATCAGCAGTTGGATAAGATGCAGTTGGGTTGCCTCACGTGGCACGGAGGAAGCATGTGTTAGCCTTCACCCTTCCGGATTGGACAGGGGAGAGCTGGCTAGTGTGTGGGAATTGGTAATTTTGATTTGGGAACTGCTGGAATTGGTAATTGGGAATTGGGAACTGCTGCTGCGATAACCAATCAAATCAGCTCCTCTCAACACTTTTAAAGTGTACCTATTATGGTTTTCCAAATATTAAATTTCACGTAGTGTTATAGAGCTGTTGGTGAATGTAGAAACGTCTGCAAAGTTAAAAAAAAAAAATCAAATCGCACGACAAACAGAGTTATCAACTCCCAAAAGAAGGAACAGATTCTGAACAGAGTCGTTTGTGATTCCAGACTTACTTCCTGTACTAACCGACGTAGGTTTTTAACAAAAAGCCCCACCTCTGGTCTTCATCGGCTGCTCGCTGACAGAGGTAGACCAATCACAACAGACATCTGACTAATCAGAGCAGAGTATGCTCTCTGAAAGGAGGAGTTTAGAACGAATCCTTTAGAACGGATCATTTAATGAGTCGTTTGTGACACTGAGGGGGAAAAACAAGGTGACGCTGCAGTTTAAATTATGAGCACATTAAAGTGTTTTTTGACCTCGGATGCGCGTAAATCTACTGTACGAGACATTTAAAACAAAATTAGGCACGTTTCATTTTATTCTGATATTTTCGTGGTAGTGACGTAAATGTGGAGACTTGGGTACGAGACCCTTGCCGCTTCCCGCTAGGAATACTAGCTTTAAAATACAAGATTTGTGCTATATTATGCAGTCGACGCTTGTGATGAAAACAGTACATGAACCTTGATTCTAAAAACACGATAAATGCCCAATTCAAACTGTTTATATCAGTGGAACCGAAACGCATGTGTCACTTCATGGGCTACGAATTGCACAATAGGATCATATTACAAGCCATACATGTTGTTCAATGGATCGAAAAGGAGTTTCTTGGCATGTGTTTTGAACAAGTTGCCTGCGCCCAAGAGCTTTATCTAGCTAAAATCATCGTTTTACAACTTTATATATGTATACGTACTATTTTTGAGACCAAAATCCCACCGCATCGGCAAATTTCACGCATTCCCAATCAAAACAGCAACGCGGTGGCATTAACTGCCGAAGAACGCTCGCATCGGTACAATCGCTAGATGTCATTTATGCCGAAAAAACACATACGATCCATCCATTCCATCCATCTTCCATACCGCTTTATCCTTTTCAGGGTCACGGGAACCTGGAGCCTATCCCAGGGAGCATCGGGCACAAGGCGGGGTACACCCTGGACAGAGTGCCAGTCCATCGCAGGGCACAATCACATACACACATTGGATCAGAATAACCCTACGATAAAATACACAGACATTCAAAGTGAGTCATATGACATCAGCTTTTTTTATGTTATGTATCCCAGTAAACTGTAATATACTGAATCAACTAAAAACTGGTAAGGAGATGTGACTGAAGGCAACAATATGTGAAATCAGCTCATTATTTTTCACCGATGTGGTGTCTGAACTCACTTAACGTGAATCTGAAAATAAATTTTAAAAAATTATGAAGGCAAGTAACGCGTTCCTGCTCGGTGTCTACAGAATGAAGCTTCTCTACGGCATGCTGGTCTTTCAACGTGTCGACCACCTTAACATTTTGCTCGAACAATCAGTGTGCAAAGTTATATTTCGATTTACAATGGCTTTTTCCAGAGAAATCCTCCAGCAGCATCTACAGAGGACACGTTAGAGCAGAAACCAAGCGCAACT
Organism: Ameiurus melas; assembly: GCA_012411365.1. Taxonomy (NCBI): domain Eukaryota; kingdom Metazoa; phylum Chordata; class Actinopteri; order Siluriformes; family Ictaluridae; genus Ameiurus; species Ameiurus melas. The sequence goes on along the minus strand of CM022769.1, from coordinate 23,800,005 downwards.
TAAATCCACAGGTTAAATGCACAGATTGCAAGAGGAAAGTGCAATACCTCTTGAAGTTTTTCCTTTAAAATAAATAAATAAATAAAAAAGAAACAGAAACAAAGCAAACAAAGTCTCTAAAGACTAGAGACATTGACGAGTGCATTTCGGAGACTTTCGGTTGAGCCGTCATGTCAAACCGGTGAGCAACGGCCATTAGCGACCACGTCATAACCTTTGACAACCGCTTATGCGCTTCCCTCTGAAATATTTTCTTTCAGTCATGTACAAAATGACCATATGTCACCATACATAAAAAATAAAAATAAATAAAATAAAACTAGCCTATGATTTCTAAAAGTGTTTTAAATGATCTTGTTTAAGCCAGTGAAATTCAGAAAAACAATTACAGATTCGAAAACGAATCTTTTTGAGTCTAGTAAGGTGGTTTTTATTAATAAGATAAATCACGATCGATTCAGAAGATCATACCGGACTAACACCGAGACGAACGAAGATATGTGAAGTAGTTTGTTGAGTGAATCCTAATGCGGGTTTTAAACTAAATGCTACTCTTAGTTTAAAGTTTAAAGATGTGTCTGTTTTGCGTTCATGAATGAATTAAGAATTAACCATATAACGTGTGCAACAAGTTGCAATGTAATAGACAACAGGGTCCAAAGGAACTGGGACCAGAGACGTGAAATGATCAGAATTCAATCATAAGAGTCATATCACGAGAAATAACTTGAGCGAAAAGTAGAATCAGAAGTTTGTGTAAAAGCTGATGATCCGTGTTAGGCCAAATCCATCACCGTGTCGTCTGAGCACCTGCTTTACAGGAAGGGATAAGACTCGGAGGAAATCTGACCTTTTGTGCAAAGGCGTTAATGTGGTCAATCGGACAAATTTGCTTCAATTTAAACAGCGACTTAAAGAGAACAGAATGAAACAGAGCAGTGTCTGGATTATTGAACATTAAAGAGATTTCCTTTCTTTGTTTTTAAATGTGTTTAATTCACGTCTGTGGTCTCAGACCCTACTTTGGACCCTATATCATTGCTAATTGTCCCACAAATGATAGGGATAACGACGTGGATGGTTTTAGGAGTAATACAAATGGAAATAACTAAGAATATCAGACATTATTTTTTTACAAGCCTTCCGTACTTATCTGAAAAGCTCTGTCACAGTAATAAACGCTTAAAAGGCGTGTTGTGTAGAGATGTTTATACGCGGATTTATGATGATGCTGATGATGATGATGATGATGGAACTCATACTTACCGCCTGTTATCTAATACTTAGGAAGGCACGGTTCGACAATCTGAAGATTAAACATAGCTCATCCTTCCGCGCGACTATAAATACACACGATTAAACACACGACTAAGATATGACTACAAACTGATCCGCGGTAAACGGATCTCGAACGTGCTATCGGATCGTTTCGAATGTAAAAAAAAGGAAAAAGATGGCAAACATCTCGACGATAGTCGAATTAATCTAGTACTTCCTATTATAAGATTACAACAACCTATTTCTAGACATTCGAGCTTTCAAGAATTACATTTCTTTATTCTATTGGCGGATTTTCCTCCTTTGAGAAGTAATGTATGCCTACAATTAACAAAGACCTTCTGCCAATAGAAGACTATTTCTAGCTTGAAAAATGTCTAGAAATACTCTTCCATTTACTCTTACATTACATTGATTGTAACCTTGTAATGGGAAATTACTATTATTATTATTATTATTATTATTATTATTATTATAGGAAAAACAGCATGTTCAGTGCTCTTTTATAAGTTATTATTAGTACACTTTCCACTGATGATCAGGGACTGCACTTCTTATCACTTCTCCTCTCACCTGCAACATGTGGTCTGTGCTCAATCTAATGGTTTAAATGGGAAAAGAGAAATATAATCATTTAGATGTTTTAACAAGCGAAGTAGAAAACACACTCCAATGAAATGATGGCAGGGGTAAATGATTCTGAATGTCGATTTCAAGTGTCCACACATACACACACACACACACACACACACACACAGTGTAATGGTCTGTGGGATTTAAGTAATGTAATGTATCTTGTAGTCTTTATGACGCATGTAAGCATCCATGCTTGTTGTTTTGATCATGTCAGCATTATGATGCCTGAACAGAATAAATAATAATAATAATAAGAGGAAGAAATCTTCCAGACGGTCTCCGGTAAACACGCAGATTATCGAGCGTCACTTACTTTCCGTGATCTTCTGCAATCCCAGCACGTCCTCCGGGGTGATGATAGTGTTGGCCAGCAGGTCCTCCTCGGTGGTCACGGGGACTCCCACGTCCGTGGTGTTGCAGCCCTTCTTGACTTTCATGGCTACCTCGGGTTCAGGGTTCGAGCTCGACTCGCCGTCGCTGGGACTGGGACTGAGCTCGACGTGTCCGGTGCCGCTGCGACTGGCGGGATTAACGCCGCCGCCGCACTTCTTATTACAGCTCGATGCGTCCTGGCTGGTGCCTGCCCTGGTACAAGAATAGCTCATTATCCTGTCCCTCCTCCTCCTCCCCTGATCCCCCCCGTCTCCTCCTCTAGCCCCTCGGTCCAAGCGGAACAGCCAGGCGGTCACCGTCTCGAAACCGAAGGGGTTTGTTTGTTTATCGAACCCAAACGCGCTTATTGAAATCCGCCGTTTTGTCCGGCAGTCGCTCTGGCTTTACGGCGCATTCGCCTGGCAAAGCGCGCGTGAGCCGGGTGGTGAGGGGTGTGGTCTCCAGGCAACCATCACCATCTGAGATTTACATCTTGTGTGTAATCTGTAATCTGTAATCTACGACACATACACTTGGTAAAAACTTCCTCACAAGGAACACAACACGGGAGTAAACTGGGGTCTTGTCGACAACACAGTGTTGTTCTTGTTGTTGTCTCCTTTTCTTGTATAAATCAATCAAATTGAACTAGGATGACCCAAAAACAAATTTGAAATACAAGTCCAATTTCTAAAAGCTACGCCTTGCGTTAACTGTCAAAAAATATCAAAGGAAATAAAATGATCATTATCCATCAATCCATTTTCGGTCATTTACCCAAGGAACTCGGGGCACCCGGGGAAGGGTGCCAACCCACTGCGGGGGACAATCGCACACACATTCACACACAACAGACAATTCAGAAATGCCGGTCAGCCTACAGCGCATGTCTTTGGACTTGGGAGCAAACCGGAGTACCTGGAGGAAACCCAGAGGCACGGGGAGAACGTACAAGCTCCGCCTCCACACAGGGTGTAGACAGGATTTGAACCCCCAACCCCAGAGGTGTGAGGCAAACGTACAAACCACTAAGCCACCGTTCCCCCTCTGACAATTACCCATAATCATTTTCTAGACTTATTCCGTTATGGTACCGCGTTTGAGTATTTACATCAGCACAATTACACCTAACTCCTTGCATCGAGGTCAATCAAGGTCAATCCTAAACGTAAACAATTTAAACAATATAAACCCTTGAGTTGTCATTGGCGTTGTTGGATGTGGTTCTGATGGTGGTAGCATCGCGTAGCCTCACTGCTCAAGGGTCCTCAGTTAGCACCTCTGGGTTCTCCGGTTTCCTCCCACTTTCAAGAAACATGCATCTAGGTGAACTGTAAATTACCCATACTTTTATGAATGTGTGTATGTTGTGGTGCCTTGTGATGAATTGGTTTCCTATTCCGTGTGTGAATAACCACCTCCCATCGGATGTTTCTGGGATTGGCTCTGGATCCACAGCGACCCCGCAGGCCAGGATAAAGTGGCCACTGAAGACGTATTCGTTAATTATTAAGGAAATCTTGCCAAACCTATATGGAACACCCCGTTTTTGTTAAAAACTTATACTGTATGTATTATGTGCTTTTCCTTAGCTAGAAAGCCGGTGTAGTAGTTAAAGTTCAGCTAATTCCTAATGCTTCTCTTTTCTGGTTCATTCATAACGACTGCCTTTCAAAAAAAAAAAAAAAATCAGTTGAAATTCTCTAACACTGGTAATAAATGTCAAAATGGTAGATATACAGCGCAGCGTGTCACTGTGATCTACGTAATCACATGGAGATGCTCAATAGCCTTCATTACACTTGTGTGTAGCTTCATCAGGGTGTTGATACGATAAGTGACTTTTGTTAAGATGGGTATGAAGTGAGCCAGAATGAAAAGTGGGACACACACACACACACACACACATGCGCGTAATCACACAGTCATTTCATCTAACAAGCCTGCTGACATGGCTACCCTCTTTGTTATCAGTGTGGTTGCTCTCATCAGCAGAAATGAACACACCCGCAAGCGCAGACGTTTGTACACACACTCAGAACTACATTTGAAAACACATACAGAGACACACTAACTCCACACATAGACACACACGTATAACTTCCTGTCCGGGCGTTCTGTCGGCTAAACAACGTGCTGACAGCGGTGGACTGTCGATGTACAGCTTATTGACTTGATAAAGACTGACGTGTTTATCAATTTACCCTCCATGAACGTCAGACAAACAGCTTGTCGGTTTCATTAAAGGATCATTATAAACAAATAACATCAGTGACATTATTGCACATAATTAGTCCATATTGGTTTCTCGGTCCCAGGTTTTTTTTTTTACGTTGTTTTTTTTTACTCTGATTCTCAGAGCGTGTGGACTATAGATTCCCAAAATAAAGCTTAATAGGACCTAAAGGAAGCTTGCATTTTAAAGCTTAAAAAATTGTCCAACTTTAAATAGTCTAGAAAAAAACACACGTACAAGCCAAATGTTATGTTTTTTGATCCCAGACATTTTAAAATATATTGTCGTGTAGAGTAAAATCTCTGAAACACAATACATTTTTTTTGTCTCCAGTTACAATTAAAATGCCGAAGATTGTACTCTTGATGTTTTCCGTATTTGATCTTAACCACAACAGGTACTTTGTGTTTTCCATCACAGGTCAAAATATCTAGGCCTACTATTTCAACAATGCTCTAACAGATAAACGTGTCATAAGAATAAACATCCGACACATTACTGGATGTAAAATATATTTATAAAAAAAAGTTAAAATAGGCAAACACAGATGTTCACTTAAACGTACTGTGGCTACGTGCTCAGTTTTTTCCTCGCAGAGCTAGCTTCTTTGTGAGGCGTGAGGTGGGAGAGTGAAAGGCCAAAGCTCAGTTTAGAGACAAAAAGACCCCCAAAGCAAAGTGCTGACAGCAGCCGAGGTCTGTGAGACAGAAAGACCATTCACTTCATCCCTGTATAAATACCCCTACATGTGCTTGACTAAGAGACCACTTTTTGGAAACCCCCCAGCGCACACGGCTCATACCTCGGGGTAAGTCTATCAAACACTGATTAACACCATTGATGACAGTCTTCATAAACGAAAGAAATTTCCAATTGTGGTTCATCCGGGGTATGATTATCGTTCCAAATCATAGTAAAGACTAAAAAAACCAATACAGACAACGTATGTTACAAATGATTAATCTAAAAGAGTAGATTCTAAAAGAAAACCCACTGGGTTAAATACAACCCAAATTGGGTCATTTTTAGCCCAACGACTGGGTAAATATTGGACGGAACAAATATTGGGCTTAACTAACCCGTCAAGTTGTGTTGTTCATTTTAACCCGGCAAACGGGTTGTTTTTCAACCCAAAAGATGGTTTAATTTTGACAAAAAAAAAGCTGGGTTAATTATATTTCATAAATGTGTTAATATTTCCAGGGCTATTTTTACCCTTTGAAAACGTCAAATCTACCACATTATAAACAAATACATCAACGTTATCTCCTTTATTTATTCACAAGAAGGTGTTCAGAAATGTATTGCTAGAGCTAATAAAGTGGTGTTTATATATAGACTTTGAAGTTAATGACTCAAATAAGTCGTATATTTAAGCCGAAAATGTCAGACTTGGACCAAGGCGTTTAAAACATCTTAAAAAACAACTAACGATCCAGTGGGCATTACAGACAAGTAAGCCGAAGCTAACAAAGATAGTGGTGCATTTAATGTCATGTAAACTGGACTGTTATCGCACATTTTTTGCTTTTTCTAGTGTACAGTGATGCTTTTATGGATAAATATATTCATACGAACCTTCTGTGTGTCTGTGTGAAAACCGCTGAGTTGATTTGACCCAAGGAGCTGGGTTGATGTATTGGGGTGGGGGTTGGGTGCATTGATTCAACTGTGAGTGAAAATGACCCAGCCACTAGCCCAGCAGTTGGGTTACACAAAACTACCCAAAAACCCAATTAAATGACCCAAAAGGCTCAACCCAGTGTTAGTCGTAGAAGAAAAAACCCAGCATCTTTTACCGTGTAATAATGGAAATATATCTAAGTAAGCAGTTTATCAAAAAACTGAAGAAACATAACTACTATGAACCTGTGTGAAAAGTTGTGCATTGGTGTAATATTTATCCTGAAATGGTTCTCATTCTTCCCCACAGGTCAAGCAGTACTAAGATATTAGACATAATGGCTCATACCAATCAGATGAACATGCCCATGGGACCATGGAAGGTAAAGTCTGGTCTTTAGGCTCTGGGATTTCCTAACCATTACATCAAATACAAATTTTCCACCAGGCCACTAACAGCATAAAACCACAGCACTATTGATTTCTTGATTGTGATTGGTCAGAAGGTTTTGATTCATTTTCTACAACAGCACGACTCTGCAACGCACAGGCTCATCTTAAATATCGCTCTGATACCTTAGCATTACTACAGGAGCAGCTCATTTACCTAATAATGAGCAGATTCAAAGACCGTGTTGTTATTTAACAAAGAAATAAATATAAATATTGATATGGTGGAGCTATTGTAAGGAGACTATTTCACATTTATGGAAGGAGTCTCCAGTGCCAGTGCTTTATAACATTATTAAGCACTGAAAAATATACTGTTAGGACATAAGCGGTGACAGGAGCCGGCTTATTTCACAGACGTTATACAATATCAGATGTAACTATACTGTAAATGGACAAAAATCATGTTGTGTGACTCATTAATAAATAAAAATCGCAACTTGCGGTAGCCTATAAGACTAAAACACATCAGGTTGTGCCGTTATAGGAAAATAATCAACTTTATATCACCTCTTATCAAAGCTCCACCTTTTTGTTGATTCTTTATCCTATAACTGCTATAATCTTGTCATGTTTTAGTCCATACCAAATAAAGAGACGCTTGGGAGAGACAATTTTTCATGACATACACGTGTAGTTAAACACATCTGTGTTTTCCACCAGATCACTGTTTATGACCAGGAGTACTACCAGGGCAGATGGTGGGAGTTCACTTCCTGCTGCAAGAACATTATGGAGTATGGCATGGAGAATATCCGCTCCATGAAGGTGGAATGTGGCGCGTGAGTATTTTTTTTTTAACCTGGCATAAACGCTCGATTCAATAATAAAAAGCACATACTGATTCAATTAAATGCTTCCAATTTCATACATAGCTCCTTTACAACGTCAACGATCACCTTAGCTGTGTAATTATAATCAGCCTCTCTTTCACATTCGTCCCCTGCTTCATCGCCTTGTCCGTTTTTGCCCTTTTCTTTGGTACCCAGCTGGGTGGGGTTTGAGCACAGCAGCTACAACGGCCAGCAGTTTGTCCTGGAGAAGGGAGACTACCCTTGCTTCGAGGCCTACATGGGAAGCCATGGCTACCGTGTTGAGAGGATGATGTCTTTCCGCCCAATCTATTCGGCTGTGAGTTCATCCAACATACTTTTAGAAAATTCATTCATGTATACTGTTATACCACAGCGCGGTTGAATTCTCAAATCTGATTGGTTGACTAATATTCTAAAACAGCAGCTGTGACAAAACGTGACAACTGTAGCATTTTTCTCTGTTTGGATTCCTTGAACATCCTCAAACTCTTATGTCTCCTCTTTGTCCAATTCTATTTATATTGAATATAAGTAGCCAAGTTGATACCTAAATGAACCATAAGTGAGAATCCGCATTAAATGTTGAGAGATATCAAAGAGAAGGGGGGAAAAATCCTCTGGGATTGTCTATTAGGCAGGTAGACCATTCTGAGCAAATGCTTCCAGTCTTAGTCTTCTTCATGTTGAAACAGTGCCACAAGGAGTCCCGCATGTGTGTGTGGGAGTGCGAGAACATGATGGGCAGACAGTGGGAGCTGTGTGATGACTACCCTTCACTGCAGGCTATGGGCTGGCACAACAATGAGATCGGCTCCATGAAGGTTCAAAGTGGCGCGTGAGTACCTCTGCCAGAACCTCTACTATAAGCACAAAACACAATCCTAGTCATGACAGATGCAACCTCATCTCTCCTCTAGTGAAAACATTATCTATGATATATAATGGAAAGAATTATAGGATTATTAAGAATGGACTGGTTTTTAATTAGACAACTTCATTTATATAAAATGTATTCACACTATATGACCAAAAGTTTGTGGACACTTGACCATAATACTCATACCCACCCCTTGCTGTTATAATAAGCTCCACTCTTCTGGGAAGGCTTTCCACTTGATTTTGGAGCATGGCTGTGGGGATTTGTGTTGATTCAGTCACAAGAGCATTAGTAAGATCAGTGAGTACTGATTTTGGATGAGGAGGTCTGGTGTACAGTCAGCATTCCAGTTCATCCCAAAGGTGTTCAGTGGGGTTGAATCAGGACAGTAAAACATCCTCAACTATTCTGAGAAGGCTTTCCACTAGATTTTGGAGGTCTCGAGTGCAGTAGGTGTCCCAGTCCATCCCAAAGGTGTTCAGTTGGGTTGAGCTGAGGGCTCTGTGTAGGACACTCGAGTTCTTCCATGCCAACCATAACACACCATGTCTCCATGGATCTCGTTTTTGTGCAGAGGTGCATCATCATGCTGGAGCAGGTTTGGGGTTCTTAGTTCCAGTGTAGGGAAATTGTAACATTACAGCATACAAAGACATTCTATACAATCTGATCAGAAAGTCAGGAGTTCAAGCCCCAGCACTGCCAAGCTAGCATTGTTGGGCCCTTGGGCAAGGCCCTTAACCCTCAATTGCTCAGTTGTATAAATGTGATGAATGTAATTCGCTCTGGATATGGGCGTCTGCCAAATGCCATAAATGTAAAATGCCATAAAAGTGTTTCCAACTTTGTGGCAACAGTTTGGGGAAGAACCACATATGGGCATGATGGCCAAGTGTCCACATACTTTTGGCTGTATAGTGTATACCAAAATTGCTCATTAGAAGGTTGTAAGGTGGTATGTGATGTGTCTTGTAATTTCTTTTGGCTGACTGGCTCATTTTATTTCATTCTTCCAGCTGGGTGTGCTACCAGTATCCTGGTTATCGTGGTTATCAGTACATCATGGAGTGTGACTGCCACGGAGGCGAATACAGATGCTACAGGGAGTTCGGCACCCACGCTCACACTCCCCAGATCCAGTCCATCCGTAGAATCCAGCACTAAAAATAACATGTCCTGCCTCCTTCCGTTCTTCTCCTCCCTCTCCAATCTTTCCATTCCTCCATACTCAGCTCCACAGAACAGACCTCACTGCAGGGATTGCCAGTCGAACAACTGGTGCTACATTCATGTATCTTGTCCAGTAATTTTTCCGAACTATCGCTTAAGGAACGAAAGACACAGAGTGAAAAATTAAGAAATAAACTTCTTGAAGCTGCAGTCAGACTGTAGCATGGTGAGACACCAGGGACATTGCTTTATTTTATCATTATAAACTTGCAACGCCTGTCAACTTCTGTGAGACTTGGTGAATAAAGACAACAAGGGGAAAAAAACTGAAGAAAAAGAATGTGTGGCTCTTTTCGGCATCGTAGTGCAGTGGGGATGGTGTATTAGCCTAACTTAAACAAGTGTACTCAAGTGAAAGTAAAAAAAGTTGTTCTCTTTAAATGTACTCAAGTCTTAAAAACAAATTGTAAATTGTTTTTAACTGAAAAATTAATAACGACTTATGACGTATGAAACAGTTAGGAGATTATTTACGTTTTTAAAGTAACTACGCCATTAGCATGAAAACGTCATTCGATCTAAACACTACCTAGTTTGTTAATGAATTAATCAGAAGTAAACTGTCAAGCAAATAACCAATATTTACCGTTAGCTAGAATTTCATTTTGCCGCCTAGATAATTTATGTTAGCTACTGGAATCGATGCAAGTCTAACTAGCAAAGAAAACCGGTGAACTTAGTTTCTTCTGGAACTCATTTAATGGATCTTGTACGGTAACACTACTCGTATTGTTCTCTGCTTGATATATCGCTTTGCTTGTATTTTTCTCATTTGTAAGTCGCTTTGGATGAAAGCTTCTGCTAAGTAAATAAATGTAATGTAATGTAGTTCAAAATAACTGATTAGCAAAGCTTACCTCAAGACGCATTTTCAAATTAGACGGAGTTCATGCGTTCTAGGGAGGCGAACAAGCCACCTCATTTCATGAACAGGTGTCGCAAATGTTAGCTTGCTAGCTAGCCAGTCTTCTGGTTATATCATAGAACAAACAACTCCTGAAATAATGTAGTCCTTGCCTGCATCAGCTGCTGTTTAGGGACACTGGACACCACTGGGCTATCATACAACGAGCTAATATCAGTAATATTTAACTTCATTCACATGTAGTTTAACGTACATAGACATTCATCTCTGCTGTGCAGTTTATGGTCAAAACATACCCGATCTACAAAGACTTTGCCCTTTGTGCCAGTTATTCTGCACACACACAAAAAACAAATTTTCTGTGAATCCATAACTATTAACGTTAACTATTAGGCGTTCAACAGTAGTGTCAATAGATGCTCTGATGAATACAAACTAGTAAGCTGAAATAAATGGAAATGGCTAACCAGAAGTCTTACACAAAAATAGACCAAAAGAGTCCATCAGAACGCTGATAATAAAGTGGACATGAGTCTTTGCTTACTCCAGCCTACAAAATATATTTGATCGAGGTAGGGCCAGGGGCGCTCATCCTCAAACTCAACACTGCAGTCCGGTGGGTTATTCATATTCGGATAGCTACAGCTATAAGTTACATTCATGACAGTTTTTTTTAATTTTCTACATTAATGACCTTGATTGGATGTCAAACTGAGCCCATTAGATTTAAATACAGCGTACAGTCAGATGAGAGAACAGACTTCCCTGCAAAAAAAAACAACAACCAGACAATAGAAACCGTCACAGAAATGTGACAGTTTCCACTTCAAATACCATTACAAACCATCAGCCAAGCATTAAAACCATTACCATTAGTGGTCCTTAATGGTATCCACTAGACATTACATGCCAGCAATAGAAGGCAACAAATGACCAGTAGAGACCCACAGACTATTCCAGTTTCCATTAAAACCAATACAATTCCCATTATAACCATTAAAACCTTTTTTTTTAAATATGAGATTTGTTTTGAAATTTGTGGTTTACTCTGGTTTAAATTATAATATAAGGAGATAGATAAATAAATAAATAAATAAATAAATAAATAAGGTGTCGCCCCCCCACTTCCCGGAAATGACATTTAGTTCGAGTATTCAATTTGTGTAAAACTCAATGTATTAATTCGCCTAATATATATATATATATATATATATATATATATATATATATATATATATATATATATATATATATATATATATATATATATATATATATATATATATATATATATATGAAGAATCACTTCGTAATATTGACTTCCTAATATTTAGTAACGAAGCTAATGCCACTGTAGGGAACTACGATGTTTGACTGTAACATTTAGTTGTATTAAAAAAACAACAACAATATGATCAGTTTAGATTAAAAAAAAAAAAGAAAAATAAGAAAGAAAGAAAAATACGTCTTTTCGTACAGGTGCACATTTCCGCTGGCGCATAAAAACGCAGCGCGCGCCTTAATGAGCAGGTCAAGGTCACGTTCACCAAGGTCAACATGGCGTCTATCCGGTCCATTTTGGCCCAACTTTTCGCGGTATCACACGTGATTTATTGTGCCGATGTCGAATTCCAGACATATCAGGAGGAAACGTACAAGCATTACTACGATTCTGGGGGGATTAGTCGTCGTCTTCAGCACTTCGCTGAGAAATACCCGCACATCTGCAGCCGCACGCGCGTCGGCAGGTCGGCTGCAGGCAGAGAGGTCTGGGCGATGAGGATCACAGCTCGCGCTCATGTTCCTGGGAAACCTCGGTTCAGATACGTGGGGAACACCCACGTGGACGAGGTGCTGTCCAGACAAGTCCTGATCTACCTCACTGATTATCTCTTGAGTCAGTATGGAACTGATCCCAGAGTGACCGAACTCGTAGACAGCACGGATATTTATATCTTACCCAGTGTGAACCCTGATGGCTTTGAGAAGGCCGTCGAAGGGGATTGTGCTGGCAGCCGAGAGAACCACAAGCCATATGATAGAACCCGTAGTTTCCTTGATCCCTTGGAAAGTGCACCCGAGGCTCTTAAATGGTTTTTCGAGAAAAAGTAGGTCTTTACTTTGAAAGTGCATCTTATTTTCCTGTTTCCCGTTCGCACACCCACGACGGGAATTGGGCTTTCCGCTTAGGTGTGGGGATTTGAGTAAAGTCTGCTGATTATCGAGTCAGAAGGACTGGTGCACGGTCTGCATTGCGGTTCGAAGGTCCAAAGATGTGGAGTGGGGTTGAGGTCAGGGTTCTGTGCAGGCCACTCGAGTTCTTCTAATCCAACCTTGGCGAAGGATGTCTTCGTGGGCTTTGCTTTGTGCATACGGGCGCTGTCATGCTGAAATGGGTTTCGAGTCAAGGGAAATTATAATGCAACGGCATGCAAAGACGATCGTGTGCTTCCGAATTTTGTTTTTGCAGAAGAACCACATATAGGCGTGATGATCGGGTGTCTACGTAAATTTTGGCGATATCGTGTGTGTGTGTATATAGCGTTCCGTAGGTTCGTTTTTTTTTTGCTTGTAATTTGACATCAAATGCCAACAATGTGATCTGTTTTTGCCCCAAGGTTTGTTCTTGCTGGAAACTTGCAAGGAGGTTCAGTAGGGTCCAGCAACCCCTTTGATTACTCCAGTTCCCACATTACGCCAAGTCCATACAGACAGTCAGATGATGACGATGATGCCCTCTTCCACTATTTGGTACGGACTTTTACTGAAAACCACTCGAAGACGAGAGGGGGCGAGTCGCAGTGTCCTGATGAGATGAACAAGGAGTTGGGAAATGGGCCGAGTGCAGCGTGGACCGGCGTGCGAGGTGAAAAGGTGTGCGTGGTGTTACTTTATTCCTGATGTCAGACTGCGTCTTGATGGGATTTGTAAACTGCAGGAAGCATGCAAGACTTCAGGTACTTCAGAGGAAACTGCTTTGAAGTCACCTTTCAGCTGAGCTGCTGCAAATACCCATTGGCTGCAGACCTCTATACTGAATGGAACAACAGCAGGGAAGCTCTGCTAGCATACATGGAGAAGGTAAGAACATTTGGACATAGCAGTGCTCCTACTGTTCTGGGACTTTTTGCATGATGTTTATCTATCTCCATGATTTTAAATTAGTTGGCTCAGTTAATTAGCTCTGTTCGGGCCTCCTGAGAAGTGCAGAAGAAGTGCTCGGCAAGTCACCGGTGGAAGCACGTGATCGATCTCAACCTCTCTAGATGGTAGCTGTTGTATGATTGGGCAGAGTTGGCTGGAGGGAGGGAAATTGGGGATCTAATGGTGGGACATTGATCTACTGGGTCTCATTAATGTGCAATTTGTTATTATTATAAATGAAACAATACTGATTTGATTTTGGTCACGTAAGTAAATAAGCTGCATCCTTCTCCTTCTTCTTCTTCTTCTTCTTCTTCTTCTCAAGGTTCATATTGGAGTCCGAGGTTACGTCATGACCACCTCAGGAATGGGTATCCCCGACTCAAACATCTCCGTTTCCGGGATAGGTCACATCATCACGACGTGGATATTTGGTGATTATTACCGCTTGCTGCTTCCTGGAACATATAACATCACAGCCAGCTCTCTTGGGTGATTACCGATTAATCAGAATTCACTTGATCTCAGTTGGTGTTGGTTGAGCTGTTGCCTTTATCTTATCTTTTGTGTCTCAGATACCTTCCAAGCACGGTCAACAACGTAAAAGTGATCGAAGGTGAAGCTACTCTACTAAACTTCACCCTGAAGGATTTGAGTGAAGATGTGCTAATACCCGGGCTTCCCACCACTCGTGTACCCACAGTAATGGGATACCGGTCGATTGAACAGGTTCTTGACAACCACAAAGCTTCCACACCTGAGCCCTCAGTCCAGAGACAGGCTTTTAGTCATCGCAGTTACTCAGACGTGGAATCGTTCTTGCAGCGGATTAGCTCTTTTTATTCGTCTCATGCCCAACTCTACTCGATTGGCCAATCGGTGCGGGGCAGGAAGCTCTACGTCATGAAGATATCTTCTAACCGTGGCACTGATGAACCAGGTAGTCCCTTAGAAGAAATCTGTTCATGTATATATTCCGTTTAGAATGATCTGCATGCCACATCAGTTTTTAATGGCTGAGATTAGGGTTGGGCAATATCAGTTACGATCATTTAAAAAATATTATTTTGACGTAAGCATGGGTCACTTGCTTATAACGTGAATCGGCTCATCGCTAACACCAAGGCAAAAATATGAGCTACGGCAGTAGTACGGAAGCGGTTCAGCCTTACGAGGTCAGTTTGTTGGTATATAAATATATTCTATAGTATAGAATATAGTCATTGCAAAAATATCCAAAATATTGTAATGTTATTCGAAGGCCATAAATATTGCCCACCCCTATCTGAGCTGCTCATTTACTTCTCAAGATTTGAAATTTTTTTTCCCCCCATTTTTCTGGCCTCTGTTGAGCAGGTAAACCAGAAATCATGTATGTTGGCAACACACGTGGCAATGATGCTATAAGTCAAGAGATTCTCTTGAATTTGGTCGAGTACCTGTGCAGTAATTATGGCAACGAACCTTTAATCACACAACTGGTGAACCGTACAAGAGTGCACATTCTGCCTTCCATGAACCCAGATGGTAATGAAGAAGGTACGAGTCTGGGAACAGTAAAAGGACACGATATCGTTCTGCTCTGGAAAACGACATCAAACGCACACATTGTTTCATCTCTGTTGTAGCTCAAGAATATTTCAACGCAAACGGAGAATACGCCGGTGGTGTGAAAGACGCCGACGATCAAAACTCTGACTTGAGTAGGAACTTTCCTGACCGGTTCCATGCGACCGATTTTGTCCGCCCGGAAACCAAGGCAGTGATGAACTGGATTAAGGCTCACTCATTTGTTTTGTCTGCTAATATTCTTGGCGGTACGTTCTAGATTTTGTGTTTTTTAAATGTTAGCGGGACATCAGGACTCGCCGTATTAAGCCTTTTTTTTGGTTTTTAGGAGTGATCGGAGTAATGTATCCGGGTTCGGTTGATTCCGTTGATGAGGGTGTATTTAAATCAGTCACGCAAGCTTATTTGGTAAGTACGGAAGTATTTCGTATCCTCGATGGCTAGCTTCAGTGAAATGACCTGTACTGAAAATACGTGTGCGTCTGAACACGCGTATGATAACCGTAACATAAGTAAAGTGCAAGGACGGTAACATCTACACTGTGAAGATGACGAGGCAGAAAGGTTCTAAAATATAATAATATATTGGATATTTACTCTAAATTGAGTGCTGTGAGAGCAAATATTTGACTCCACACCACCTCCCAAACATGCTTGATTAGGCCCATATTGAGTTTCATGAGTGGCAGACTCACAGTAGCAACCACCCGTGTTTTACCTCAGTTTTATTCAAAGAATGGCAGAATTATACCTGAAACAATTTTTGTGGTATTCTTTGTGATATTATTTTGTTATTATTTGGGTGGAGGGTATGTTTCACAAATAACAGAACAAACTGGAAATCTTGTATTCACCCAAAACCAACTTCTAATGTATTTATTCCTTTTTTTTTTTTTTTTTTTTTTTTTTACTTTTTATTTATTTATTTTTGCTTCAGAAATATTCTCCTCCCCAGATGCCACAGACCTGTAAGGACTCGAAGCAGTTGGATAGAAATAAATTGAAACCTGGAGCCCCTACAGGTGAGGCCTAGCTTTGATTTTTAGCCAACATCTGAAGACTAGAATACATTTCTTGAAACTTAAACATGTATACAGTTGCCTGCTCAAGTTCGGAATGAAATAGAAACTAAACAATGACCGCATTGACGTATTAATGACCCTGCCCCTATTTGCTTGTAAATTACAGTGGTTTATTATTATTATTGTTGTTGTTGTTATTATTATTATTATTATTATTATTATTATTTATTTTTATCTTTCCCATAGAACTCTTTGAAAGCTGGTATGTTAATGATCTTTCTGAATGCAGGGATTGACCTGGAGGACTGGACGTACCGTAATACGGACACTCTGGGAGTCGGTGTTGGAGTAAGCTGTGATCTGAATCCACCAGTTGAAAACATTACAGTGTCCCTGCTACACTTAATCCAACAGGTGCTCTCCTTTACTGGCATGCCTTCATCCGCTTCTTTACTTCTTTTCAAAAAGAAGCGTTTTTATTTGTATTATTATTATTATTATTATTATTATTATTATTATTTATTTTTTTAAGTAATTCATGATATAATCATTATGTTGTTCTGTCTCTCTAGCACACCTTTCATGGTAACCTTGGATATGTTATACATTTTCAATACGTATATATGTGATGGTAATATGGTGCCTTTTTATAGATATCCCCTGTCAATCAGAGTGCCACTAGCCAATCGTGACTGTGTGAGCTCATGCATGCGGAAGAGGGCTGATAGCGCTTTCCTCCAAAAGTGTTACGCTGTTCTGTGATGCAGATTGAAAAGAAGCGAGTGACTGGCTTCACGTGGCTCAGCGGAAACGCGTGTTCGCCTTCGCCAACCCCAGGTTTTAGTTGTCTTGTGATGGGGAGAGCTGTAAAATTGGGAGATGACCAAATTGGGGAGAAAAATGCAAGGAGAATAAAATTTTTTTTTTTAAATGGATGGCATCCTCATGTTGTCTCAAGAAATTCCTCCTGACCACTGTTGCCTCTAGCTTGCTTATTAGGGATTTTAATATATTATTGGAATTGCTGGAAAGCTGCTATGTGACGATGTCTATTGTGAAAAGTGCTGTATAAATGAAATGGATGCAACAGATAGCTTTGCCACCTCAGAGCTCCAGGGTCCCTGGTTTGTTCCTGAGCTCCAAGCGGCCGTATCTGTGAAGTTTCTCTCCGTGTTCTCCCCGTGTCTGTGAGTACGAGTTTGTGTTTTTTTTTTTTTGTCAGGTTCATTTTTCAGTCAGGGGTAGAGTGACTGATAGCCAGTCCGGTCAGGCTATTGCTAATGCTACCATAGAGGTGGATGGCTCCAGGCATCGGGTCCACACCAGCAGCACAGGAGGGTACTGGAGACCTCTGGCTCCTGGGATGTACCAGCTCCATGCCTTCGCACCAGGGTGAGAAATAAAAGGCGACGCGATTACACCTTGCGCTATACATAAGCATAAATGCAAATCTATTTTGAAGATTTACAACCAAAATTTATACTGTAGATCTAGTGCAAGCTTCTTATCACACTTTCTTTTTATTTATTTATTTTTTTTAATCAGTAGCCTATTAACCAATAGGAGTTGTAGCTTTCCCAAGTTCTGCTCCGGTGACGCTAATTGTAATCGAAAACAAATTCCCATCATTATAGACTTTTTTTTTTTCAGTCTCACAGTGCTTACTGGAATAATTAAGCAACCAGAATGCAAGCAGCTGTAATTTGTTATTTAATGCTGCTGTCTCTTCAGATATTTAACACTCTCCGCGCCGGTCACGGTGACTGAAACCTGGGTGGAGCAGGTGGATTTTGTGCTGACTCGAGATCAGCGGTCACCATCTGAAAGTCAGATGGAGGAAGAAGAGTTTTGGAGCTTGGTGGAGAACCTGTCATCTGTTCGTGGCCTTGAACAGCTTGTCCAGAACTACCTTCCAGCCAGAACTCTGCACTACAGGAAGCACACGGAGCGCTCGGAATTCCTGCATGGACTTCACCTCAGCTTTCCTCGTATCACTCGCCTGTACAGGTAACCTGTTTATTATTATTATTATTATTATTATTATTATTATTATTATTATCTGTGGGATCCAGGCAGCCTTTACAAATATCACCCCAGTGTCCAGTTCTTGAAAATTTACCAAGAGTAATAAAGAGATCTTAGATGAACATATTTAGCATATTTATGTGACGGTAGCTCAATGGTCAATATATAAAATGTCTGCTGAAAACTGATTGGCTGTCAGTGGGCGTGCTTTTGAATTAATCCTTCAAAAACAAAATCCATTTACGGATTAGGACAAAGGTTGCGGTGTACCAAACCTCAACTCGATCGGACTTGCGCTTCCAGAGAAACCGCTATTTAAACTTGACTCCGCCCCTATTGATTCGACGAAGGTATTTAATGGCAAACGACTACAACTAAAACATTTTTTAAATTATGAATTATTCTTGTATTAGAGAGCACTTTTATCCAAAAGGCTTCATCTGAACTGTTGATCTATTTCAAAATGAAAGTAAACATGCACTTTAAAAATGTTTTTATTTATTTTAAATTGTCATTATTAAAAATAAACATCAATAAGAATAATTAACGTACATATCCGTTGTCTACTATTTAGCTGAAATAATATGAGAAATTGAGCAGTTTGTGCGAACAAGCTGTTTTGTTTGCGCGTTCAGTCTGGGTAACAGCTGGGAGTTCCGGCCTGTCTGGGTTCTGGAGATCTCTGCGGGTTCCGAGTCGACGCAGCCCACGGTGCCAAAAATCCGGTACGTTGCAGGTGTCCACGGAAACGCTGCAGTAGGACCAGAGCTTCTGCTCGAGTTTGCATCTGTTCTGTGTATAAACTACGGTGGGAACCCTACCATCACAAAGGTGGGTGTCACTAGTCCCCAACTTTATTTCACCTTTTTGCGGCGCGTCAGAAAAGCGTCCGCTTTATCGTCTATCGGAGCTGGGAAATTCGAATCCTGACGATGCCACCAGGGAGCTGAGGCATAGCATACTCTCTCTAAATGCAGACGCTAGCCAATTGCAGGCATCTCTGAGGTCATGTATTTGGAAGAAGGTGGATAACATTTTCCTCCAAGTGTGTTTGGCTGCCCTGTGAAGCAACATAAAAGATGTGGCGGTTGGCTTTGAGGTGTTTCAGAGGAAGCACGTGTTGGACTTCAAGCTTCGTGATCGGTAGCTGTAATATGATAGGGCAGCGCTGCCTAGTGGGCGGGACTTGGCCAAGACCAAATTAGGAACAGAAAAAAAGTATTAATCTAGCCACTTATTATTATTATTATTATTATTATTATTATTACTATCAGTGACAGCTGTGCTCCTTATTATTTTTATTTTGCGTGCTGTTTTGAATTCTATTTGTCCACTATAACCAGAATACTGTGCTTTAGCGCACACACACACACACACACATACACATGCTGGCTGAATAGAAACAGATTCATATAAGCGCCTCTGCTCTTTAAGCTGATTGACAGGAGCAGGATTGTAATCGTGCCGTGTGTGAATCCGGATGGTCGAGAGCTGGCTCAGGAGGGCTCGTGTTTCTCCGCAGCAGGACTCCCCAATGCTCACGGTGTAGACCTCGACACAGACTTCTTCTCTGGTCAGTTAGTACACTGCACTCGGTTCTTCCTGTTTGTTCAGTTGTTGAATGATTTCAGTCCCTGAAGCCTGTAAACGTGTTCAGGCAATGTGTCCGCGCAGCCGGAAACACGTGCGATGATGAATCTGATCGACGGAGGAGGCTTCTCTCTGTCTGTTGTGCTCGAAGGAGGCTCTCTGCTGACAACGTACCCCTATGACCGACCCACTGAACCAGGTGATTTTTGTTATTTGGCACTGAATTGTTTGTTCAACATGGATGGACCTTTTGATGGACATGCTTGCATCTTTCTAGCACACAATGAAGAAACGCTGAGATATTTGGCCTCGATCTACGCAAGCAGCCACCCTGTCATGCACTTGGGTTACCCTGGATGCGTAAATGGACTGGGTAGGGACGAAAGGCAGATGGAAAAGAACGACAAGCACCTACATTTGCCTCGCATAAAAATATTCACCCCCTTGTGAGTGGTACAGCCTGGAACTTGAATCGCTTAATTGGGATTATGTGATAAATCAACGCAAAATCACCCATAAATATCGAAATGATTTTTCTAGTTTCCAAAATATGCACTGAATATTATTTTTAAATAATTTAAAGGTTTAATGGTGTTCCACGGGATGTTTTGTAATGGTCACTTGTTTTGATAGCTCCTTGGACTTCAGGAGTTTTAACGCAAGAGGGGTGAATACTTATGCAAGCACAACTTAACGTTTTTAATATGTAAGTAATTAATTTAGCAAAATACCAGGATTTGGATAGATCCATGATGTAACCCCAGTTAAGTCCATTTCTGTTCCAGGTTGAAACACTACAGAACGTGGACAAATCTAAAGGGGGGGGTGAATACTAGTGCGAGGTATTTAATTTGTATATATGGCAGTCTCTTATTTGTGTGTGTGTTGATGTGAATGCTGTTATCCCACAGAGTCAGTCCAAGGAGGAATTCTGAGGGGTGCAGAGTTCAGAGGTCACATGGGCAGTATGAAGGTTGAGTCAACATCTTATGCTTTGTGGTTCTATGGATATAAATAAATAATATATATAATAATGTGAATGCAAACCTGTGTTTATAAGCCCCGCCCACCACCAAAACGAGCCCAGAATCGGCCCCCGAGTATGTCATCGAGTGTTGAGATGTGAAAACTACCCCAAGATAAATCACACCGAGGTGTGAACGTGTGTGCATGGTGTCCTGCGACGGACTGGCGTCCCATCCGGGGGTGTATTCCCACCCCGCGCCCGGTGTTCTCACCATTAAACTCTTAAAGGTTATTCTGAACCAAGCGTGTCCAAGGAGAGAAAAAAAAAACGTGACTGAAAACGACATTGAAGAGAGAAAGTTTTTATGACGTCTCTGTGTGTTGCAGGATTTCAGTGTGGATGTGGGTACGTGTCCTGAGATCACGGTGTACACCGCTTGCTGTCTGTTCCCACCTGCTCAGCAGCTGCTTCCGCTCTGGGCAGAGCACAGGACGGCTCTGTTCGCCATGCTGCTGGAGGTCAGCGCCGCTTTCACTGCACGTGGAGAACTGTCCGAGATGACGTTACACACTGTACACGTCAAAAATCACACTGCCACTATCCTTACTCCAGCATGTATTCCGTAAATGTTTACACGTTGACAGGTGCTGCGATTTTGCTCAGCGTAGTGATTTCAGACTAATGCATAATAATAATTTGTCAAATTAGAAACCAATGCCAGAAAGATGCTACAGAAATTCAAAAAAAAAAATTATTTTTATATATATATATATATATATATATATATGAGAATGAATATGAATTCATTTCATAGGCACATTGATGTTTCCTATACATTATCCATTTAAATAAGATTCATAGAAAGTCAGCCAGTGTGGAAGATAATACAGTGATCAATTGAATATATAAAAGCATATCGTTTTTATTTTAATATTAAATCTAGCTGTTCTACTGGATATTTGAATTATTTCGTTCGTTAGTTTCGTTATTAGACATGCTCTGTAGTGCACAAAATACAGTAAGGCTGTGTCTGTGTTTTTTTTGTTCTAGGTTCATAAGGGGCTGAGTGGCCTGGTGAAGGACCAGGACGGCCGGCCGGTGCCCGACGCGGTGATCAAGGTGAACGGTTCGGTGTTCGTACGTACAGACGCGCAAGGCTTCTTCCACACGCTGCTGGCTCCAGGAACTCAGCAACTGCAGGTTCAAGCGTCAGGTTTTCAGGAGCATCTCATGCAGGTTGGTCAAAAGAGAGCGGGTGGGGGAAAATCTGGAATGGGTTCCAGTTGGTACAAACGCTCCTGAAGAACCACCTCTAGTGTCCAGTAGATGGCAGTGTAAGCTTTGTGCTCTGGTTTTACTCACATTGTACCGTTCTGATGTGTTTGATTTATTTTCTTTTATTCTTCTTGCCGGCGCTTGTCAGGTAAATGTGTCATCACGTCAAAAGGCAGTAACTATTATGATCCAGTTCAGTGACGGCAGTAGATACAGAGGCCAGGGATTAGTGCTGGCTGCTGCAAGTAAGCAAACTTGGGAGGATATTTACATACTCCAAATGCACAACTTTTGGGACTTACTTTATTTATTTAGCTAATGTCTTTAAATTCTTATTTTGTATTCATTATTAACTTTTTTTTTTTCTCTCATTTTGACAGTCTCCACAACCGTTATCCTGCTCTGCTTGCTCCTGGTGTGGCAGTTCAGCCGGATCAGAGAGTCGGTTAGACGGTTGTGTCGTCTGCAAGAAGGTCTTCAAACGGAGGCCATAGCGTCGGAGAAGTTGCCTCTACAGGGCATCTTTCTGGAGGACAGTGAAAGCGAGGATGATGCTTTTTACCTCGACCAGCACTGATTAAAAATCTTAGCACCCTCGTATTATGTCGATTTTCAGTCCTCCATTTTGATGTTGCTAGCTTTCTTTAATGTTTTCTTTAAAACATTAATTTCAACAATAGTAACTACATAATAAACATAACATAATCTTGATAGTAGTTGATTTGTAAATTCCACCACCATCATCCATCATATGATTTAATAAAAGCAATCGGGAATGGAGAGAGCTCAGCAGTGCAGGAAGTCCCAGCAGTGCTCACTTCCAGTAAGTGTGAAGGAGGGGGAAAGAGTCGGGAGGGTGCAGGTGTGTGTGTGTGTGTGTGTGTGTTATGAGCGAACGTGCACAGGGTTAATTAGTATTGCTTTTTCAGTCATTTGCTTCCAGGATTTTGTAGTGTGTTCATACCACACAATCCTAAAGCTTCTAACGACCATATTATGTCTTGTCCATGTTGGCTGTTAGCCATGCTGCCAGACAGAGAGAGAGAGAGACAGATTGTGGGTGAAAATGAGTGAGAGAGTGCATTAGAAGTTTACTGGAATCTCAATACCATTCGCTACACCCCAATAACACCACTTATCTGATTCTTTATTCAGTTTATGCTGCTCTTGCATTACATTTACAGCATTGCAGAAATGTGTGTGTGTGTGTGTGTGTGTGTGTGTGTGTGTATATATATATATATATAAGCTAACAGCTTCCTCTTATTACCAGCATGGCATCAATGCGCTTGCTTAAACAACACTTCTGATCCACACTGAGATCACGTTGCAATGATCTCACACTTGTATTTCCTTGCGTTCGCTCTGAGTAATGATATAACGGTTCTGTGATAACATCACGAAACGGAGCATGCTGTAATTAAATAGCCGACACTTTCGAAATTGTCAGTGAAGTGTGTTTCAGGCACACGCTTCGCCTCCCGTGGACCCGACGAGATGAGGCTTCGTTCTAGGGAAGAGTCTGAATGAGGCAGACGAGAAGCGCTCTATCGATTTCCAAAACATCATTTAAGCAGAGCAGGATCTCTCCTGCTTTTAAACGGTGTGTTACTTCATCTTTCCCAGCAGAGATCCACCACACACACTGCTGTTGGGAACCTGGTGTTTCATTATAATAATATATCGTGACGTTAAACGTAGCGAAGATATGCACCACTTAACTCCTCGTACTAATAGGCAGAGAGGGAAGTAACAAACTACATGTACTCTCCTTACAGTACTAGACTATTTTTTGAGTATAATTAAATCATAACACTTTTACTTGAGTAGTGTTTTTTTTATTATTAAATATGCTCACTAACCCCTTCAACCCCATAGAGTTATTATTGCACCTAGTGGTCATAATGGGAACTGTGACATGTGCTAATAAAGGCCCACTGAGCCAGGACTCGCTGCCCCATGCTCACTTTATGAACATTTTCTCTGGAGGACGAGAAAAAGACAGAACAGTTAATGACAGGGTTGCCAGGGTGATGGATTTTACTCGCCTTTGGGCCAGTTAAAACTACTCCACGATCTCCAAGATCTTGTTTCATAGAAAATAATTAGAAGGAAAATCTAATAAATTTGTGCAAACAACGTGCGTCTGTGATGTACAGAACTATTTCTATTTTAAGATATATTACAAATATATCTTATATTTGTACAAATATATCTTATATCTTATATCCTGAATTTCCCCTTGGGGATCAATAAAGTATCTATCTATCTATCTATCTATCTATCTATCTATCTATCTATCTAAATATTCGGAGAGGGGAAGAGGGATTTCGGAGTGGTTAATATCTGTATATCAAAAATGCGTGTGCACTACAGTGACCTTGTTTCCCACTCAAAGGCAGAGTAAAAGAAGAAAAACTTGTCTCTCTTTCCCAGTGCAGGATTTTGGGCTATTTTCAGGCCTGAACACAGTTGAACAAATGTACAGCTAAAACCCCTCACAGCAAGCTGCTAGATTGAACGCTGGACGATTGAACGATTATGGGTTTCTCTAAAAATTCACTAAATGGTAGCCAAGTCAAACGTGAAGGCCTCTCAGCTTAATTTTGTTTGAGGTTACGTTGTTATTAATGTCGTCCTGCCACGACAAAATCTACGGTCACACGCCGCTGTTGCGTAAACACTTCATATAATAGACGCAATCGTTATAATAGATATAATAGTCCATATAATGTCCATAACTGGGTACAATTTCTCTCTACAGAGTCTCTGCGCTCTTTAAAAGATCATATATTAGTTATTTCAGAATATGTTTGGTAGATCGTTAAGAGGCACATAGAAGAGAATAGAAATATTACTAGTATGTATTTTTATTTTATTTATAAATAACTGATGTACAAAGGTCTGACACTGGATGAGAAACTTACTGTACATCCAGGTATTAATACCAGTCTATGGTCCTCCATCAACAAAGACTTCTACAGCAAGGTATGTTCTTTTAGCATTATCTCCACTTACGTACACCCACATACGCATTAAAGAAAATCAAGATTCTTTATGGATTTTAGTAGCTCTAAAACCTTTAACGGGCGGTTCTGTGGTTTTAGGGCCTACAAAAACCTGCTACATGAACTTAGCTCCATCATGAGAAATGTTCACCGTGCAACAAGATAAAAGTTCAGGAGATCATTTCTAAGTGCATACACGCAGACCTTGTATATAATCCGAAAACCCTTTCTTGATGATGATCGGTGATGGATACTGATCCTGAAAACCTACCAGCCTTCCACGATGATAATAGCATTCTAGCAATATATTGTGTGTATTACTTAATAATATATTCTTTACTGGTTGTATTATGAGTTCGCATTTCCTCTGCGTGCTCTTTCATTGGTTTAACCACTCAGTCGAAAGATATTTTATGTGATAATCATGCGGCACGAGAACAACACAGCTCTAGTTTCTGATAGGAGATCCTGCCTTAGCCATCCATGCCTTGCTCACTTTGTAGTTGGTAATGACTAAATGCACATAGAAGCTGGTAATGACTAAATGCACAGACATATGAAAGTAGTGCACTTACAGAGAGAGCGTATCGATTACCGGACTCGCCTCTGTCTCTGTCTCCTCTGATCTCTGGGTTTCTCAGTCCTGGATGACTTTTAACCTGATTTTCCCTCACCCAAACTCACATACGGAACACATCTGATAGGATTTTGCGAAGGTTTTCTTCTTCTTTTTTTTTTTATATTAAAATCGTACAAGCTGAGAGCAACGGTGTTGATTTTAGGAACGTTTCGACACGTTTTAGCGGGATCCTATTTTAGATTAGCTCTTGGGATTATGGGATTGAGATCTAGAGTTAAGAAGCACAATTCAAATAAACACACGTTGATTAACCAGGCATGTTTATTTTAAAGACGTGCAAGAAATGTGCTTGGAAATGCATGAAGATCAAACATGTCTCAATCGATCTGATGCTTCGTACAGTGTTGACACCTTATTTGCATATATTACGATGAAAAAAAAAATCCACAAAGGACTCGAGTTTTTTTTTTTTTAAACATAGAAGCATCGCGTAAATTGCACAGGATGCGGACCAGCCACCTTCCTATCGCTTATTTTCCCCATGAAACCATATTAAACACATTTAAAAAATAAGCCTCACCCGTGGCTCAGTTGGTGATTTGTCATAAACACTGTGTTTGTCAGAGTTTAAAAAAGAAGAAGAAGAAGAAGAAGAAGAAGAAGAAGAAATGATCTCTTAATCCAGCAATTGTGTTGAACAAAAGAAGCAAATACCAATTTAATCCATAGCAGCATACTGTGATTATATATGGTTATAGATTATTAAATAAATGACTGTAATTATGTATACTTTAACCACACAGAGCATTTTATTTCCAAATGTAACATTTATGCGGATTAAAATATAAATAACACGCCTAAATTCGAATTTAAACAGTTACGAAAATCTAGAGAATTCATAGAAATGTTTCTAGTCCATAGAATTACTGTGCATAATTTATTTATATATATATATATATATATATATATATATATATATATATATATATATATATTTATTTATTTATTTTTATTTATTTTTTTGCTCTGCTTTTCAAGCTTTATTGGCAGATTTCAGCTCATGACAGTTTATTTGGCCGCGTCCGTCAAATAAGACACGCCCCACGCAGACGTTGTCTACTATCTCAGAGGACGGAGACAAAGCATGCACGAGAAATCCATACTTGCCCGAGATACGATAAGGCATAACATGTATTTTGTAATTGTAGTGCAAGATATTCTAGACCTTTCAGATCTCAAGGATGCTGTTCACGTCCTCAGAAGGACGTGCCACACCCCGCTGATCGTCCGTGATATGAAGACGTTTTAGAGTACACCACATCAGCTCTCTGGGGAACACAGAAAGAGAAAGAGCAATAGAGATACGTGGTAGATGGATGTGGTATGCGTTATTGGTGTGGATTTGCATGGTCGTGCGTTTGTGTATTTACCTGTGATCACTAGATAAAGGATTATAGTCAGACCCACAGCAATGGCCATGATACTGAAGAGCAGCGAACGCCGGCCCAGACTCCTAGCGCCATCATAATCATTAGCCTGGGTCATGGAGCGGGACTGTCCCACAAACACATCATCATAAGCGTGTAGATAAGAGTGAGATGTTCAGATTCTCCAGAGAAGATTGGACAGAATGTAAAAAGTATTGCATTTAAAAAAATAAACATGAAATAAACCCTTTAGTTCCTCTAGCCTGATATAAGAGTTCTCGACTTCCTAGCCAGCATCTACGTGGGTTTCGACTTCCCGACAGGGACAAACTTTCTTTTTGTTTTTTTGTTTTCCTAAGAGAAACCAAAAGCAATCTTTACTCATGCTTTTCATTCAGCCTATCCACATACAATATTTGTTTTATATCCGCAACATTCAAACGTCCATGATACGTGATAACAAATCGACAGCTCGTGGCGTAAATACGTCTAGTTTAATCATTTACAATTTTTATCCCAACTCCATTAACCACACAGCATACACTTCGCTAGAGTTTTCCAAATGAAAAAATTCAGCTAGACATTTTAAACCATGCTGAATAATGGGAAACCCTATTTCTTGAAACGTAAGGATTGATCCGGAACGATCCAGTGTTTTCTGGAATTTGTCAAATTGAATTCATCGCCCTGCCCTCTCAAAACGACCTGCTTCCACCTGCGTCCTTGCTACGTTCATGCACTATAGATCTGAAATTTAAAGCCTGGCGTACTGTAGGAAAAAAGCTCATGCAAAATATATCCATGATCCATACAGTTTCAACAATTTTATTATCACCGTTGTCTTTAAAAGAGTCCATCTACACATGGACATGCATGTAGACTATGCCTATGGATATGCCTATGGCCCAAGTGTGTGTATATACATTGGTGTATACAGACTATGTTTTTGTGTATGCGTATCTGAGTCCAGAATCGTAGAATGGATGATTATTTAAAAAAATATTTTTACAGACCATGATGGATCTGAGCAAGGAAGAACTACAACTACTACTACTACTACTACTACTACTGCTAACAACAACAACAACAACACGTCCGGGAAATCGAAGTCCATCTGAAAGCACAGGTAAACGTAAGAATGTTGGGAGAATGTCGGAGGCATGTAACACCATTACTTCTGACATCATTAACTGTGCGTTTATTGACGTTTAGGTTACTAAATCTGGGTACCGAGAAAAACGGTGGACGATAGGCCTATTGAGACAATTCTGCACATAAAAGCTATGGTTTGTTTGTTTGTTTGTGTTGACTTTTCTCCTGCGGTACTAGACTTGACCGACATCCTGTATGTGTTTACAGGCCTGTGCTTGTGTGTGTGTGTGTGTGTGTTTGTTTATATGTATAGAATTTGTTGAACTGTGTGTTTATGCTTCAAATAACTCAATAAATAGCCTAACTGATCACAAAAAAAGAATAATATTCTGAAAATAAATCCATACAGAATACACATGCAAATTAGTGTGCATTTAAAACATTTAAATATTGACACTCATTTGGAAAGAATTTCACATTTCTGGACTAATAGTAAAATATAGCATCTCGTATATAAACAGGTTCAACAGGTATATTTGTTTGTTTGTTTGTTTGTTTGTTTGTTTAAAGTAAAGGAAACACACCTAGGGTGTGGTACCTGGCTGTTAGGGTCATTAAGGTGATGGGAGACTCACCGCGTGGGAGAAGTACAGCGCGATGGCGTTGAGCGGCAGTGCGGGACAGAAACACGAGAAGAGCGCGAGCCACATGTAGCTGTGGGGCTCGGGCTCGGTGCGCTCCGGTGCGGGAGAGCGCGGCGGGGTATGAACACTTCCGGTCCCTGTGGACTTGTAGCTGTTCTGCTCAACGCTCAGGGATCTCAGCGACTTCACCGACTTGACGCTCGGCCGGCGTGAGTCGGAACAGCTCCCGAGTCCGTCTTTACCGTCGCCCACGACGACGCCGAGAAGTTTCTGCGTGTCTCCGAATTCCGCCGCGCCGCCGCCTCCTTCTCCTTCTCCTCCTCCTCCTCCTCCTCCGCCACTCTCGCCCATCGCACTCCTCTCGAACTCGGCGTCTGTATTGATGGCCATTACTGTAAAAATTCAGAGCTCGGACCCAGAAAAACGCGCAGCTCCTCTAAATGAAACATATGATGCGTGGGTTTGACGAATCCCCCTTTTCCTTGCACAAGCGAGTCCCTCATTCAACTTTCAACGAAGCTCAGTTTGTATTCAGAGAAGCACAGAAAAGTCGACCGTCCTGCATAAAGACTGATGCTTTAAGACCAAGACAACTCAGTGGTAAAGGTCTGGATGCAGAGCTCGCGTTCTGATTGGTGGAATGTGTATGATGGCTTCACTCCCTCTCCAGTGCATTTAGTGATATCCATCCATCCATCTTCATCCATCTTCTATACCGCTTATTCTTTTCACGGTCACGAGGAAACCTGGAGCCTATCCCAGGGAGCATCGGGCACGAGGCAAGGTACACCCTGGACAGGGTGCCAATCCATTACAGGGCACAATCACATAAACATTCATACATTGCGGACACTTTGGACATGCCGATCAGCCTACCATGCATGAATTTAGACTGGAGGAGGAAACCGGAGTACCCGGAGGAAACCCCTTCGCTGGAAAGTTCAAAGAGGTGCTCAAAAAGCTCAAAGGAATCTTGACACGACCATGCGATTGTTCCCTTTCAGGTCTGCATCTTCTTACCAACCCAATTTGCACCAAGTTGACCTGTCCCAACTATCCATCCATCCATCTTCTCCCGCTGACCTGGAGTCTATCCCAGGAAGCATCGGACACAAGGCGGGGTACACCCTGGACAGGGTGCCAGTCCATCACAGGCTGTCCCAACTACTTGTCCCTAAAAGTTGTTATTGCTATAAGACACATATTCCCAACCCCGGTCCAGGAAAATCTCTTGTCCTGCATATTTGAGTGTTTTCTCTGCTCCCAGCACACTTCATTAATTCACCTAATCAGCTCATTAATAGCCCTTCCTGACTGGATGTGAGTGTGTTGGAGCAGGGAAAACACTTGAATATACAGCACAGGGGGTACTCCAGGCCCAGGGTTGGGAAACGGAAACGAATTCTAGAATGTTACTCAGGCCAACATCTTAACGTGTAGTCAATGATACCCAGTTTTCTTTGTTCGTGCAATATTAGAATAAAGCAATGATGAAATATCCTCTAATTTCATCATCACTACATTAGGACACAGTGACTATAGTGAATTTTTCAGGCGCTTTTATATTATGATATATATTTTCAGCGTTCCACACTCGTTCCTTAGTTGGAACCAAATAAAAGAATGGTTAATAATGTTCCTTACATACGATAGCCTACTCTGATCGTAGGATGCCAAAGGTAGAAATAAAACCAAGCACTGCGTTTAACTACACAGTCCTTCATTTTCTGTAAACGCTTCATCCTGATCAGCTTCGCTGTCCATTCGGAGTCTATCCCAGGAACACCACGGGTGTGAAGTGGGAAAACACTCTAAATGGGATGCCAGTCCATCACAGGGCACCATATGCGCACACACATTCACCATGAACACCTAGGGGCAATTTATCTTATCTTGTCTACCTAATGGCAGGCTTTTGTTAGGTGGGAGGAAACCGGAGCACCAGGAGGACGCAGGGGAAAACATGCTGAGAAACTCCACACAGACGCTCAGCTGGTGCCAGGGTCATTTTCAGAGCTTCGTTCTAGGTGAGACCCTTTTAGGTCTTTGCAGTGTGATTGTTTGCCTACAGAATTGTAAGAAAAGGTACTTTCTATACAGATTTTGATACCATCTTTGAAAACCCAGCTATATGTACAATCCAATCTAATGTCAGATCTTTCAGTAGCCAGGCAGGAAGTAATCAATTCTGATCAGAAATTTAGGCCTATTGGTTAAAAATGAAATGAGGTTTAGGCTAGGGGTTCCCAAACTTTTCCAGGGCAAGGCCCCCCAAATGGCATTCACATTTGACCGAGGCCGCCCTTTCGCAAAATGTCTTTTAAACACATTAAAAATACAGACTTCTGAATATATCCCCCTTTTTTAATTATTAATAATTACATCTTACATCTTTACATTACATTACATTAGGAATTGATTGTATGTGTGTGTGTGTGTGTGTGTGTGTGTGTGTGTGGTTGTAAGAGTGAGAATTTATTTTTCACACCAAATTGTTGAGGCCCCCCGGGCGCCCCCTGGCGACCCCCATTTTGAAAACCACTGATTTAGGCTATAAGCTCATTTTGTTCCAAAAAAAAAAACAACAACAAAAAAGCATGCTCAATTTGAAACAATTAAAAAAATTTTTTTGGTATAAAATTTCTAATACCCAGTGTTTATCCCAAATTATCCCAAAAATGCTTTTCAGTCAGCCTTGACAAAAGGGCAAGCAACGCTTCTTTAGAATATAATAAATCCTTTTTTCTTTCTTCCTTTCCTTGGGGATTTTCTTTTATTAATGGCAAGAAAGCTTAGCCAAAAATATATATCAATATATCTGAATACATCATCGGGTTATTAACCTATTACAGTTTCATACCAGACAAGAAAATGGTGAAACAGTGCTCTAGTGAACAAGGTGTGGCTCTGGACATACAGCTGGTCCCGGAATATCCCTTTGCCCTGTACGTTTTCCTGCTCTCACACACCCACAACTCTGAAATAGTGTCTTTATTAAACGGTTAGTTGAATCAGGTGTGTGAGAGCAGTGACACTCCCAGGGGTGCTCTAAGAATCAGGGTGTGAACTATTTCGGGAACAGGTTCCCAACCCTGGTCCTGGAATTCCCGTGTCTTTGTAATGAATCAGCGAATTAACATCGCTCTCTGACTTGAAGTGAGTGTGTTACTTACATGTGCAGGACAAAGGGTTCTCTAGGACCAGGGGTGAAAATCTGAGATTTGGCAGACAGTAGAATTACATGTAGGCTCTGGATCACATGGGCTCAGGAGAGTTGGAGTGAAGTCAGATGGAGGACCGGTGTAAGTCTTTCTCAGGAGGTCCTACATTACTCCAGGAACAGGGTTGGGAAATATCTCCTTCGTTGAACAGAGCAAGAAGCTAACAAACACCTCTGGCTTTATTGTTAGCGATGAAATACAAGCATAGGTGTATTTTGAGCACACATTTGTGGATGCATAGTCCAAGCATCTATAATGTGCGAGCAATCGAGTACTTGAGGGTGTAAAAGTGAGCATTTCAGACAGCCCTCAAGGCTCGATTATATTCTGGCTGGGTTTCAAGTGTAGTGCTCGTCCTTCGCTGATAATGGCAGAGAGTCCATTAATTGCAATCATTCCTCACTCGGATCCTTGTGCTGATTATATGAGAAATAGAGATAATAGTTGCGGTGTGATAACCAATAAAATATTAAGCTCTATTTTCCAATCGGAGACCAGTGGAGTTCATAATCGTTTCACCAATCACACCAAAAAAAAAACAACAACCCCAAACTGCATAACACGTAAATGATGTACCATTGCGAAATCAGACATGTAGAACATTGAACATACAGTAAATCGAGGAACTGAATTGGTTTGATCAAGAAACATTAAAGAGTCCATTTCAGTGTGGGTTTCTCAAAATGATGTGGTTAGGGCACTTTGAGAGCATCCTTTAGAAGCCCTAAGTGAGAAACCCTTAGGACACCCTATGGCCTTGCGGACCTGGCAGACCTTGCGGGCATGTACACAGGAGAGCTACAAGACTGTTTGTGAAAGGGCAATACTTGTACGAGTATGTACACTAGGTGGCAGTGTGGCATATTTAAAACCGGAATTTACAGGAAATGGCGTGAGAAAGGGGAAGAGCCAAAAACAAAGGAGGGTTGATTAGAAATAATGAACAAGAACTTTGTTTATGGACAGGAATGATCACCTTGTGTGAAGTGTTTCCGAAGCCTAAAGCGTTTCTGAGGTGCTTTCACTCATCTGTATTAGCGCTAAGTGGTTCATGCATCGAAGCACTGGTATTCCCATTCACACAACCACAGCATCGTTGATGCATCAGAACCTGCGGGCTGGTTAAATTATGAAAACAACATGGAAAAAAAAAACAACGACGACGACAACATTGACAGCCAAATTGTTTTATGTTTTGTGCTGAGCACATATATCAAACTGATTAGGAAGATAGCATTGATTAACACCAACACCAAAAACACCACCGGATTTGAGATTCAGCCTTTGGTTTTAGCTGTAGTCTGCATATCCAGCCATCTAAAGACGACTTGCACTAGCATTTAATTTGCATACCGGTCACGTTTTGACATAATAAACCGTTTTTGAGTAAAACTATTGGTATGATTTGTACAGACAACAAATCCCTTTTCATCATCCCGATCCAATTCACTGAAAACGTCGACATTACCAACAACCCGTCCTCTCTCAATCACTACTCTGCGACTCGGTGAATTAGCAGTAGATGGTATTTATTTACATAAATAAAAAAAAAAGGTTTACAGGAGTCAGTAAGGTCAAATTAATCATGTAAAAGAACACTTTGTAAATCTATACAATTTCATAGCATACATATGAACAAGAATATTTTAGTTTACAAATCTTACAGCCCTGATTAAGTAGCAAAACCTTACGCAATTTAACTTGCTTTGCTCTTTGCATTTTGCCCGGCGGCCTCTGTAAAACTGCATCCGCATCATGTGATTTAATCAAATGGTGTCACCATTAAGGCTTAGCAATAACAATGCTAGCCTACTCTTGTGAGAGACTATGACTCAACCATAGGCTGCAGTCCACCAAAAATCAGTGATCGGATAAAGAGAGCGTTAGTCAGAGAAGCAAGCAAAAGGCAAAGGGTCAAGAGATCCAACTCTCAGATGGGAGAAACTTTTCACAGGACCTACCATACCCAGGACACTCCACGAAGCCGGGCTATGGAAGAGCGAGTGAGTCATATGGTATCCCTTTTAGAGAGCCAAAAGGTATGCTGAAGACTCAGTAAACCTGTGTAAAATGCTTCTCTAGTCTGAGGAGTCGCACTACACTTGGTGGAAACTCGGCACTGCTCGTCATGCCAGAACACCATCCCTACTGTGAAGCACGGTGGCGGTAGAGTCACATCGTGGAACGGTTTAAAACGAACAACATACTTACAATACGTTAGAATGACCCAGTCAAAGCTTAGACTGCAATCTGATCCAGAATATGTGGCAAGATTTGAAAAATTGTCTCTACCCAACATGGCAGAGCTTTTTGAAATGAAGAATGGAAAAAAATATCAGGATCCAGAAATATATCCAAAAAGCTCTGAAGCAGAGGTGGTTCCACCAAGTATTGACACGGGGTGCTAGGTTTTCTGTTTGTTTATTTGATTGTTAACCTTTGTGCCAAAAAAAAAAAACAGATTTACCTTCAAATGTTAAACCTTTTGAGTTTAAATAACATTTCGGGGGTTGAATGATTACACAACGCACTGTATTTAAATGAGTGCTACAGCTGATGTTCATCAGGAAAAGATCTTGCGTGTACAGTGTTTTTTAAATTGATATTTTCCTACAGTGTTTAATTTAGCTTCTGCTGGTATGTATTACTCTATTAATTTTTTACACATACAAAAACAACAACACTTTAGAAAGATGAGTCCAGCTTCCCCAGCCTGAAATGTTTCCAAAGTCTGGAAGGCAGGAGCAGGACAAAGCTGACCACAACAGCTCTTCAGCTGGCAGCTTTAGCATGTGAATAGGAACATAAAGTTTGCCAGAGAAGAACTGATGTAGGTTAGCCAAGAGTTACTTGATGACCTGATCCATCTTCTCCAGTCCTGAATACTCGCCTCCCTGTGAGAGGAGAGAGAGAGAGAGAGAGAGAGAGAGAGAAAAAAGAATGTCCTGGGTTAAATATAAGCAACGATACTCACAAAAGAAAACTGATCAATGTATGGAATCTACCACTTCCTTATCAGCTCCATACAGCTGCTCAAGCATAAAGTTAAACAAACCAGCTATTGTCCGAGGAACGTCTATGCCTATAATCATCCACATATGGGCACGGGGCATTCCACGCACAATACGAATGCCTGTTAACGTGACTCAGAGAGTCATGACCAACATGACCATCTTGGGAATTGCCTGGGCTTGCTGAGAGTAGTCTTACTGGTATAGTAGTGAGGAGTTGTATGGATAGTCCACTTTCTAGCATACGTAAATATCACGATTCATACACCGACTTCAATGACATCATCACATATCGTTTGTGACTTTGTGACATTTTCCTGAGAGAACATTTTCTCAAGCGTTTTCTCTTCACATTCCAACACCCGAGTGCGGGAAAGGCGTGTTCGCTATTGTTCGATTCGAGCGACGCTTTGATGTCCAACAGGGATCCAAAGCTTCTGCAGAACACAAGTTGTGTCAACATGGTGCGCAGTATTCAAAGCGTGTGTCGGGAACGTCTGATTCCCGACATCCACGTGTTCCGTGTTCTCCGCTTTAGAAAGCCAAAATAAGATGATGCATACCAGATTCAATCAAGATGACTCCAAACGGGCCAATCTGGCTCCCTAAATGAACCCGAGAACTAGATTAGAGTAGACGGATGGAGCGATCGGAGTTTTGTCTGGATAGGGCAGGTATATCGAGACATGAAACCCCAATCGGCGAGTCAACGATTTCGAACGAGAATATTAAGAATCCTTTTGGAAGGGCGCGACAGACAAGTGTTCGTCCTAGCGTCGGGAGGTAGCAAGTACAAATCCCGGTGATGCCACAGCCGTACAATAGAGCAAAATTGACTGTGCTCTCAGGGTGGGAGGAGCAAACCCTCTTCCCTGTCGATCACAGTGACGCCAGCCAATCACGGGTGTGTGAGATTGTGTATACAGAAAAGGACAGACAGAGCTTTCGTCCCGGTTTCTTATGTGGCACTGTGACATACTATGTTGTTCACGCATCTCGAAGGAAGCACGCGTTTGCCTTCACCCTACACACCCAGAGGTGGCTGAATTGGAGAAAAATGCTGAGACCCAGGTTCGAACCAACCCCAACCACTGGAGGGTTTCAGAAGCCAGTGCACTCTCAGTGCTGGTCCCAAGCCCAGAAAATGAGGACGTTTGTGTCAGGAAGGGCATCCGGTGTAAAACGTGTGCCAGGTTCAAAATATGCGGACGGGTGATCCGCTGTCGTGACCCCGAACATGAGCGGCCGGAGGAGGAAGAAGAAGAAGGAAAAAAAATTAAATCCTGAGCACTAATAACCACTATTTTAAATGTAAAATAACAAGGGTGCCAATCGTAAAAGCTACGGTAGCGTCCTCGTAGAAGTTACAAGGAAACCGGTAATATTAACGGCTGCTTGAATAATCAGTCGTTTCCGTTTCTCCTCCTGATAGCAACTCGTAGGCCACTCGTGGGTGAAACTTGGACTTGATGAACATGCTCTATGCGTAATCAGTCACTGGCAAATGTCGAGTGAGACAGCGCTGGTGGCCATGACTCAAGTGCCCCGTTTGCTAATTTCTTCAGCAATTGGGAATTTAATATTCAGTCCATGATATTAAACATTTCACAGATCACCACAGGAGGGCGTTTTGGTCATTTTTAAACTTCATACACAGATTTTAAATATTGTTTTGACCCCCTAATTGTTTCCCCCCCTGTAGACTCGCCACACTTATGGTCATTGCTCAGAGCAAACAAAGTGAACGGTATCACTATGGTTTCGCTGACCACTGTTTCCAGACACTCGATATGGCTTCTCGGTCCCATTAAGCACTTTCGTTCTAACTGCGTATCCATCAGCGTACAGGCATCCAAGATGGTTTCAAAGC
Organism: Ameiurus melas; assembly: GCA_012411365.1. Classification (NCBI taxonomy): domain Eukaryota; kingdom Metazoa; phylum Chordata; class Actinopteri; order Siluriformes; family Ictaluridae; genus Ameiurus; species Ameiurus melas. Next base: position 23,763,178 of record CM022769.1, on the reverse strand, counting down.
ACTGAACAGCTGGATTTAATACACTGAGAATTTTTATTTTTTTTTTTTTTTTTAAATCCAACTAAAGGCAAACAACGCTCTCGATGTCCCGTAAAGATTCTCTCCTTTCCTTCCGCGAACTGAGCGTCAAGAACGCCAGGAATTCTTGACATTCCTCCTGCACATGTTAGAAATTCCTCACGCGCTCTGCCTGTTCGGCTCACGCGCTCCGTTCGGGGACGGATTTTCACTTATTTTCCCCAAAACGCTACAGAGCGTTAAGAGGAAAAAATGTTTCTTCGGGTTAATTCTCGTCCAAGGACGTCGGTAGAAATACCTGGGCCCAGACAGCACTGCTTGTATATTGTGTATATCGCATTTAAATCAAAGACATCTTACTGAAATCCTCGTGGGCCTTCTTCCTTGTTCCGACATCACTACTAATCAGGTCCAGAAAAGACTACAAGAAGCAGCAGATCTTAACCATACAACAAGACTGGATCGAGGTTATGATGCGTCATGCTTGCGAAAGCACGTTAAATCAGTCCGTCGCTGAAGACGAATCAGATCTGCTGAATCATAGTACTTCCCCAACCGGTGCTGGATCATTCTCGTTCCCCTTTCCAACCTTATTTCCTCCCTTTGGTAGTAATCTGCGGTTATTTTGCTTCACTTTTTTTGTGCGTGTCCTCACCCCTCCCCCTGCTCAAGCACAGACATCAATAAGCAGGCAGACACAGGAAAGGCACAGGACAAGATAAAGCTCTCTGCGTCAGCACGCCAGACATTCACGCCACCGTGCCTTTGTGCTGTTACAAAAAAAACAACAAAAAAACGCAGCATTATAAAGAACGACGTATGACCTCCTAACAGAGCGGCTGCGTCCTGATCTGGCTTTGAGTCATGAAATGTTCCAGGCTGACTAAAACAAATAAATCAAATCCACTCTCTGCATTATTCATCCGTAACTACAGTAAACATGGTGAAATCTTAAATCATGAACAACTGTGACGCATCAGCTGGACGGCGGTAATAAGAGATCGATAAATCGAGAGCGTCTGCATTAATTCCGTCCGCACTGCTCCGGTCATCGGTTGATCGATTGACATATCGGTCGCGGCTGCAATCCCTGCAGTGCGTGGATTTAAAAAAAAAAAAAAAAGAGGAAACTTTTAGGTCACCCAGCTAAATCCTAAACTGCTCTTCTTTTAGCTGGAATCCAATCTCATATCCTGAGCATGTATAAAGACATTATACTTTTTTTTTTTTTTTTTTAAGATATGGCGCAGTATCTCATTAGAAGGCGAGTCGTCGACCTGCCACACCCTGGACTGTGGCCTCGTGGCACTTTTGCCGAAGCGAAAGGCGGCGCAAGGGAGCAGAAATCGAGGTAGGCTGAGACGTCTCGACCGATCGAGCTCTGCAGTTCGAGGAAGGACGCAGTATCGGCGTGCCAGGGGATGATTCAGAACGACGACGTGACAGAGCTCTGACCTGCCACGGGACGCTTAGATTAAGGATGTGTAAAATATCCAGGATTGCAGTCGAGTCCTCGTGCTGTTAAACGATAACGGGGCGGACGTACTCAGAAGACTCGCCTTTAATCCGAGCGTTCACCTGATTAAAATTTAACGAGTATGTTCGATTCCGGACCGGTTTTTCAATTACAGCCTTCTTTCCCAAGCCCTCGGGTTATTAAACCCTGCGCCACGTCTTCCTAACATACTTTCCAGGGTGGGGCGACTGACTAATACCTGACTGCTGTGTCTGGTGACCAGAATCAGTAGAGGAACCGTCAACGTATTACCACTGATCTATCTACGTGCATGATCGGGAACGTTTATCGCCTTGCCCGTTTTTCAATCGATGTCACAACTGACACCCTCGGACTAACCGCGTGCACTTGGGGCTTCTCTATAACACTCTGCTAAACGTGAAAAGCCCTCACAGACGTGCGAGCGCAACTTATAGGGAACAATTTTGCGACGGAGAACAATTTTTGCTGAAAGAACAACGGAGCAGGGCGTGGTCTTGAACAAAAAAGAAAGAAAGAAAGAGAGTTCTCCTCCTCATTTACGGCACAAAATCTGGGTGTGTACTTTGAAGAGCAGGCCAAGCGGTCACGCCTCAAGTCGAAACACGACACATTTCGGACGCATTCTCGGCATCTCAAGGAGTGACGGCGAGAACGACGAGCCGTTTAAGGACAGCCGACGGGGTTTCGAAATTAAGTTTTAGAAGTGAGTACCCACTCGTTAACAATACAAATAAATAAACAAACTCAGGTGTTTCCAACATCTGCCAGGCTTCACAGAAGGTGGTGCAAGTTTAACACGCCTTTCGAGGATGGAGTTGATTCGACCTGCTCGACAGTAGGCGACATTTTCCACAGCGTGTGCTGCAGCTTTAGCACAGAACTGAAAGCGAGCCACTGACAAAATGGCATTCCTCCTCCTCCTCCTCCTCCTCCTCCTAGCTAACTGCTAGATGGAGAGAATTACATAAGGACACACACTCTGTCCATGCCTCTAATCCAAATCAGGAAAATACTGCTAAGCACACAGACACGCTGGCAACCGAGCAGCAATGTTACACAAATACAGTCAGGGTTATTCATGCCAACTAAGTCGAAGTTTGCCTTAATATCATCCTCATCATCATCATCATCATCATCAAGGTTCTGCTGGGTCAGGACTCCATTTGTGCCACATTTACACATGGTTACCAGTTGCTCAATATGTAGTTTGACCTCAGTGTTGTATTAGCTCGACTGACTTAGGAAAGGTGAATAGAGTTAGGACAGTTTTCATTTATTTACTTATTTTTATTTATTTATTTATTTTGCACCGCCTAGTCTACTGATCAGCCTATTTTTTTCTTCTTCTTCTTTTCTAAGTTTGGATACTGTGCCAGATCTTGCATTATACAACGTTTACCCGATGAATCCCCCGAGCTACAACGAATCAAGGCTTTATTATGAGGATCAAAACTAATCATGATTTTTCTTTTTATTCTTAACCAACGCCCCACCTCGAGTGACTCGATTCCGAGTCGATTCATTTCCTCTCGCCTTTCCTACACGCACCAAGCGAGATAGATTTCGCAAACCGGACACACAGCGCAGGATGATGAGATGAGCTTATGAAAGAATATAAAAGTTTACATGTTATTATTATCATTCTGTTTCATTTGTCCTACTAATATCTCACCTTTTCTCGGCGTGTTTCACTCCGCCGGCGCCTCCGATCAGCTGGCGAGAAGTGACGCGATTTGTAACAGCTGGCTTCTGCTGCCTCGACGTCAAAGGTTACGGATGACGCGCGACTTCCGTAGCTTTGACTCCAGCCAATAGCGCGCAAGCGAAGGGGCGGGCTCAAGCTCCGCTAGCCAATCGGAGTCGTCGTTTTTCCAACGACGGTTCATGTTCTGCCCAATGGGACGCGTGTGAAAGTTTCCGAACGCGAAAGTTCTTTTGGGTGAGGCTTCAAGGCCTCGAGAAATCGTGTAATAATTAAAGGTGCAATCGTCCATCGTTTTCGTTTCTGATTAATACAAATAATATTTACATTATGTTTAAAAAAAAAGTTATAAAAAAAATAATAATTTACGACATTTACCTAGCGGGGGGTGGGACATGGCTTCCGGTCCAGAAGGTTTGTTTATATTTAGATTAGCCTCTTGTCAGTCATTTTTATAGACACGCCCCCAAACCCCTTCACAACCTTTAGGTCACAATTCACCCACTATCCGTCCTAAATAGTATTCGAGGTCAGAATTTCATGACATTCCTTGCTAACGCTAACTCTAGTTGAACCACTATGGCCGAATATACTTATATTCTATATAGGAGGCGAAAAGCGCCACGCCAGAGGGGTAGTATGTCCGAATTCTAAGTATGCGAGAAACAGTAGGTGAGAAATCCCCGGATGGCGTATTGCTTCCGTCGAGATTTTGCAGTATGCAACCGGTGGACTCTGCGCGAGTCAAACAATCCCACAATGCAACGGGACTGGCGCAGATAAGCTCAGAAAAAGTTGAAAAAAAAACCCAGCGGAAGATAGCATCGGCTCTTATGTATTCAATCTTGGTTAAACAGGACTTGTTTAACGATACCCGAATAAATGGTTAACTTGTTTAAGATTTGTGTTTATGATGACGTCGAAGGTCACATGACATTGCTAACATGGTGGATGTAGTACGCCTATACGTTTTGGTAGTAACTGGAAGTTAACTGGAACTGGAAGTAAAAGAATATCATTCAAATCTTATTCAACCCCACCCGTTTAACAGTTCGAGGCCTTTTTCTGTTACACGTCTTCCTTAATGCACCTTTAAAGTGATTGTAAAGAAACTAATTTTATTTTGTAGGTCTGTAGACACTCTCACACGTAGACACAGATCGACGTCCCGGTGTAGATCCCTTATGTGGTTTAAGATCAGATTAGATCAATACTAAAAGCTGAGGCCGGATTCACAAAACATTATTAAGAATAGAATTCCTCTTAACTGCCATTTCCTTCTTATTTTCTAACTTAAGAAAAAAAAAATTAAAAGAATATTTTGAATTCCCACAATTTCTTCTTAAGAATGTACGGCGTCCAACCCCCCACCCCACCCCAAACACACACTACTGTCATTTTATGTTCTTAAGAACATATGTGAGAACTTCTTAAGAGTTTTCCAAGAATTTCTTACGAACTTCTTAGAATTTATCTTAAGAACGTTCTTAACTTCTTTCTTAAGAAGTTTTTCGTGAATTTGGCCCCTGGACCCATACTGTGTCAACCAGCAAAGAGTCATTATGCAGGCTTCAGCTGTACTACTCAAGCTGTCTACTCAAGCTTTATATATAGCTACTATAGCTAAGTAAATAATTACCCAGGTTACTGTGTGCGGAGTTTTGCATGTTCACCTCCAGGTTCATCAGTTTCCTCCTAACTTCCAAAAAACCATGCCAGTAAGTGGAATGGCTAAGATAAATTATATGATATTATATATATTTCTGTGCATATGATGATCTGCAATGCACTTGCATCCCACCTAGAGCGTATTCCTGCCTCATACCCAATATTCCCGAGAATCCACTGTGACCCTGACCAGGATACAACGGTTACTGAACATGAGTGAAAAGTTCATTTCAATACCAATGTCATATTCAATCCCAGTGAGATATGTTTCCAAATGATGTGTTAGCTCAAAGTGCTTAAAGAATAAATTTCAGATCGTAGGCTTATCTGTAAAACATATATATACCAACTAGCATTTAAAAGCCACGTATAGCCAATTTGTAACTTCCAAGTTATTTTTGAAAATGAAGTAATGACAGTGTTTCAAACTCACGTCACTCAGTATCTCCTTCTCTTTCTCTGCTTCAGGTGTCTGAACTCTGCGCATGTAATGAAGACGGCCGGGTTGGGGACATCCCCATCCTGAGCTGTTTGGATAAATTTAGCCTGTCCCTTTGCCTTGGATTCCCTGCGTCTATGTCTTCCCCCTCTCTGGTTCTCAGTCATGTGCCAGCAACGAACACTTCGTATAGGGGTTGAACTTAGACATAATCACATCACTGGCCAGTAGAAACTAATATATCGCACACAAAGTGGAAACACAAATATACTGCTCGTTTGAATTAAAAACGTGGAATAAGATTAATTACTGAAACTTTCATTCCCCAAAAACCGTGTAACACTCATATGATCTTTTAACATACAGCTTCAAAAAACACAACATAAACTTATTATGTCAGATGTCCCCCGTCCCATATCCACGATACGTCTTTCGGTTTTTATCGTTGATACGTTCCTGCTTAGTGTATGGGTTATGTTGTCTGTGCGCCTAACCTTTATAACTGTTGCTAAATTTGTCTCCCTGGCACAAGTTACGTTCCAGCGAGGTGCTTGAACTGATGTCTCTATTCTGAGTACAGGCTCAGTTTCCGACCCATAATCATTTATTATATCAAAGCGCTTATCAGCATTCTTCACAAAGAGAAATGTCACTTACCTGACAGAATATGTATTATTTTGGGTCTACTTATTACCCAAATTGTTTTACATAAGCACATTTATATATGAAATATATGTTGCTATGTGCCATAAAGTTAGTGTTCGGTCGGACTCAACACCTTAAGGCACACCGTAGACGCACGCAGCATTGTGATGAAATCCGTTTATTTTATACCATATAATACTCTGAGTCTATTTGACATCCTGTCAATCATTAATCATTCATTTTGTCTGGCTGTGCTGCTGCATGTGACTGTACAGTCTTTCCAAGTGTTCATTAAAAGGGTAGAGCATGTGGCTGTGTACATCATAGATATTTCCTTTTTTCATATGTTTCAATCATTTGAGCAGTTTGCTCATTATCATGTCAGTGTTTATGACAAAAATGATCGTGTTACCAGGCTTTCTCTGAATTTGAATATTCACTATATAAAAGGGGGGAAACAAAACGTTTTGGCCAACTTTACAGGAAGTAAAACTTCAAAGCAAATGATTAATGAACACTTGAATTGCAGTTAGAGGTACAGAGGGTTATAAACTGGTTTACCGCTTCTTCTAGGTTACTTTATCATGTATCATGTATCTGCAGCTACTTGCTGTTGTTTCCCCTTTGAAGAAGGAGTCGGCGCATGCGCACACCACCCAGTGTATTTCCGTTCCACAGAACAACAATGTGGGTGGGGCTTGGTTTCCATAGTGACGTCTAAACACTCCTTTGACCTATCAGTTCACCTTCAGTTTTTCCCTGCTTTAAATCTGAACATTTCAGATTTACTTTTTTATTTTTATTCTTAATAACTTTGGCTCATGGAGAGCACTTTGGTTACCCAACATACAGAACGATTTAAAGACAGAGTAGCATGTTGATTGTGCAGAAATAAGTTTAGTTTGAGTGTGTTTCGTTTCTTGGGTTAAAACACAAACAATGAGTTGACGTTCTGAACCGGAATCTATAAGGACTGTGAGGACCATGGCAACTTTGACGGGGAAATTGCGTGACCCCCGGGATGTGATTCAATCCTCCAGGAGAGGAGATCCTCACACTACACCTGCCTCTGGATCTGCAGGGAGAGAAGGCAAGAAGAAAAAGAAAAGAAACAGGGTTAAAGAGAAAAATAAACCCACCTGTGAGCAAAAGAAGAGAGGACATCCAAGCACACCTTCCCATTCTGATGACTCGGGTACTTTTACTTATACACACACACACACACACACACACACACACACACACACACACACACACAGTACATTCAGTTTATTAGTGTTTATTATGGAGCTTGGAAGACAAAATAAGAATTTCCTATAATTAACCCTTTCATTCATAGTCTCCTCGCTTATGGCTGTTTTTAGGAAACTATATGAAAATATAAATCACCCCCAAATCACTTTAGACTATTATTGTAGTTTAATATGAACAATTTTCCTGATTTCTGTTGCCATTGGAACTCCGGTTTCATCCCCAGTCCAAAGACATGCATGGTAGGTAGGCTGATTGGCGTGTCAAAAGTGTCCATAGTGTATGAATGTATGAAAGGGTGTGTGAGTGTGTATGTGATTGTGCCCTGTGATGGACTGGCACCCTGTCCAGGGTGTACCCAGCCTTGTGCCTGATGCTCCCTGGGATAGGCTCCAGGTTCCACATGACCCTGAAAAGGATTAAGTGGTAGAAGATGGATTGATGGATGTTACCATTGGAAAATTCTCATTGCAGCATGTATTTTATTTAGGCTACCTGTCCAAATTTTCTACACCAAATCCCAAATTCAATTAAAACTAGCCTATGTTTATGGCAGATAAACAATTTTATTCATTTATTTATTTATTTTACCTCCAAAATCATCTGCATCATGCAGCAGTCCTAATAAATATGCACAAATATGTCAGGAATACTATTATATTTTGTTAACATTTTGTTCATCTAAATGAAATATTTTAAAACATTTTTTTACTAATATATTCAATGCATATTAATACATCATTTAGTGTTCCTACACATGGATAGTCTATTTACTAATTATATTTTTTAAGTGATATTTAGGAAAATTTATATGACGTGAAATTTTTATGTGATTTTGTGTTTCAATAATTTATCCGTAGGGTTATAGTAGATCCACGTCACATTATGTGGTGCGTTTAATACAGTTATATTGTTTCACAAATTGCCTTTTTTTGCTAGGGTGAGGATTTGTTTTGTTGTTGTTGTTGTTGTTGTTTTTAAACAACAAAATGAAGGATTATGGGTTTGAGGTTGAAAAAAAAAGATCAAATCTGAAAAATAGAGATCTTGTGCAAAATTAGGGTGAAGGATTCCCAGGGAAAAGTAGACGCTTGCAGAGTGGTTCAATTCTCGAGCATTTTGCCGATCGGCCGTCTGTCACGCTCACGTACATGAAGTGAAGTAAAGAGTCGTGGAGTTAAGTGGAGTCAAAATTGGAGATATATAAACCCTACTGAGGAAAAACTTATTTAAAAAATGTTTGTTGTACTAATATAGCTTAATTCCTCAGCAAGCTAACTTTAGCATCGCCTGTCTAGCTATAATGTTATCTAAATAGTTATGCTCAGTATCGAGAGTTTAACATCGCTATACAAAACTTGAGTAGAACTTTCTTTTTTTTTTTTTTTTCCCTTGGAATCCCCAAAAATGACTTCTTTACCTAATTTACATATAAACTGTATTTCTATATTTATGAAGACCAACTGTTGCTTTACACAATTTCTCAGCCTCTCTCTGCTCCATCCATCAGTGGAAAAGGGCCGACAGTGGATCGATGCTGATCTGGTATTATTTGGGTGGTGGTCAGTTCTCGTTGCTTTGATACAATCCACCATAGGAAATGACATAATTTGGCGCCTCCTATCTTTGACTGGCCTGAGTAGGATCCACCTCGGGAATAAATGGCATACACCCTGGCAACATTTCTTTGTTGTCTATCAAGCTACAAAAGTCCTAAAAACATTAGATTTTTTTTTTACAAATTCCAAATCTTTAGCTATTTGTAGCTAGTAATGAACCGAAGAAATCCAGTGCCTTCAACCAAATCAATAACTATAACAATAACAATAACAATAGTATGTGGTTGTGCCCTGCGATGGACTGGCACCCTGTCCAGGGTGTACCCCGCCTTGTGCCCGATGCCTCCTGGGATAGGCTCCAGGTTCCCTGCGGCCCTGGAGAAGGAATGAGCGGTTGAGGATGGATGGGTGGACAACAGCAACAGTATTAACAAGAACAATAACAACAGTAATAATAGCAACAACAATAACAACAACAACAACAACAACAATAACAACAGTAATAATAGCAGCAACAACAACAACAGTAACAACAACAAGAGTAACAACAACAGTAATAATAGGAACAACAACAGTAACAGTAACAACAAAAACAACAGTAATAATAGCAACAACAATAACAACAATAACAACAACAAGAGTAACAACAACAACAACAATAACAACAGTAATAATAGCAACAACAACAGTAACAACAACATCAATATCATCAACAACAACAATAACAACAGTAATAATAGCAACAACATCAAAAGTAACAACAACAACAATGACAACAGCAATACTATCCTCAACAACAACAATAACAACAGTAATAATATCAAAAACAACAACAACAACAGTAACCATTGACTGTTATGGGCAAAGGGGTACTGATTATTAGGCATAGCAACATATTAAAGTTGGTAAGTGTATACAAACTAAGCGAGCAAGGTGGTAGGTAAAGTGTAGCTACAGTGTAGATGTGTGTGTGTGTGTGTGTGTGTGTGTATGTGTGGGTGGGTGTGCAAACACACACAAATTTACTTTCACTTACTTTAACTTTACCTATTGACCTTCAATGTGCCATTAGATATTTACTTTTTTTTCTTTTCCTTCTGGCAGTATTCACGCCTATTTGAAAGTAAGGTTTACAAGCTAGCACCACCTTTTTAGCAGGAAAGACTGAATGCTCAGCAGATCAGTGCCACATGTTGCACCTCAAGGCCTTGAGAAACCTCACCCATGCATGGGTGTACTCCTGAGAACCAATTTGGCTGAAAGGGAAAGATCAATTACATTGAATCCCATCATGTTTAGCCATACAGCATATAGGTTAGCTCTTATGTAGATGTGGATTAAGTTGAGATCCATCTGCCTTGGCTTATTGTTTTGGTGTGCTGTAGAGAAACCCCAGACGCAACAGTCAACCAACACGGAGAAGAGCAGTGACCCGAACCCTGCCAAAGGCTATGCCAAAGAGAGGAGTGCAAGGAAATGCCGTAAAGGCAAAACCGTACAGGCTGCAGTGGAGGAAACCCCAGCTCCAGATAAGGAGGATAAAATGGAAGCAAGCAGCCAAGCACAGGAGAGCCTGAGGTGGGAAGGGGTTCTGGATGATCCGATTGCTGAAGCAAAGCGGCTGGAGGTCTACAAAGCTAACCGGCGCATACGCTACATGGCATTCAAACAGACACTATTAGAAAATGCCACGGTGGTGCTAGGTTCTGAGTCAGATGTGAATAAACTGGCTAGAACCTGCAAAGCTGGTTCAGCAACCGTTATGTAGAATTCTGTGTGTTCTTGATTTAGTTTTTCCAATTAAGCAGCATAAATATAGTATATACTCTTTCTTTTTGGTGTACTATGACTGTAGTGTATTCACTGCTTCAAACTGCCTACCATTTAGCTTTGCCAAGCTCCCTTGAGAAAAGAAGAAAAACGTAAGCTAAACATAAGAGCAAGAGAGTTGAGAAACTCAGCAAGATACCAAAAACCTGACCACAACATTCTCAGGGACCCGTGTCCACAGCAATCACATGAAACAGTGTGGACAATAAACACAATTATATCCAGTTACCAGGTGCCAAGGGAGCAAAATTGGCTGGGAGGGACGACATATTCTCTCCCTCTCTCCTGTCAATCACAGTGACGCTAGACATTCGTGGGTGTCTGTGAACTCATATATTTTCACATCTGTTGTTACCCAGATGAGGACGGGTTCCCTTCTGAGTCTGGTTCCTCTCAAGGTTTCTTCATCTTAACATCTTAGGGAGTTTTTCCTCGCCACCCTCGCTCAATTGGGATAAATTCGCACTTTTAAAAACTTGTATACCGTGTTTATATGTTTCTGTAAAGCTGCTTTGAGACAATATCTATTGTAAAAAAAATAAATAAAAAAAAAACGCTATACAAATAAAATTGAATTGAATCCCCAGTCCAAAGACATGCATGGTAGGCTGATTGGCGTGTCTAAAGTGTCCGTAGTGTATGAATGGGTGTGTGAGTGTGTATGCGATTGTTCCCTGTGATGGACTGGTACCCTGTCTAGGGTGTACCCCGCCTTGTGCCCGATGCTCCCTGGGATTGGCTCCAGGATCCCTGCGACCCTGAGAAAGGAGTAAGCGGTAGAAGGTGGATGGATGGATGAATGGATGAATTGAATTGAACTGAATATATGTGGAAGACACCGAGCGTGCTTTACTCTAGGTGTTTTACGCTAGTCTGGGACACAACATGAACTTGCTGGCTTCACATACCGCTGAGAAATCCTTCACCCACTTCTACTGGTTGGTAGTTGCTGTATGATAGAGCTGGTTGCTGGTTGGAATTTGCCAAATTGGGGAGAAAAATGGGGAAAAGACACATTTACATGCTTAAATAAACACCTGGAAGATCCACCCAAGAGTTCTTTTCCCTTTGAGAAATGCACTATGATTTTATACATATTGTTGAAAATGTACCTCAAATAAACCTAATACTACATTATAGAAAGCATCAGGAATCTGTTGAAATTTTTTTTTAACATACTTCCGGTCAGATTTTCTCGTTATATCGTAAAGAACTGCTGCGTTCATAAATACGTTTTTTAAACCTTACTTCCTCTCAGAATTAAAACTGCTCATTGCAATGTTTCTAACGCAAAGGTATTCGAGTTAGAACAACACAGTGTCTCAATCCTGAATTTGGCTTACTCTCTGTGTAGAACGCCACGTCTTCGCCCCGTGTCTGTCTGGGTTTCCTTCAGGTTCTCCAGTCTCCTCTCATCTCTCAGACACATGCTATCCTTCATTTCAGATGAGTGCACGTGTGCCCCGTGATGGACTGGTGTCCCATTACGGGTGTATTCCCACCTCGTAGGATAGGATCCGGTTCCACCGTGATCCTGAACATTTAAAGCACTTAGTTAAGACATGCAAATGAATGTATATGAGATCAAACACATTTGGGGAGAATTATCTACAGTGATCAGTTTGGAAAGACACCATCTTTATGCAAATGATTAGGGAATGACATTGTGATGATGCGTTTATCTTCAGAACCTGTGCGTGCTACTCTAGCTAGCACTAGCAAATATTAGAAGAAAAACCAAACAAAATCATGATCTTTCTGGTGTATTTTGACGTATTTGAATTCTGTTATATAAATCAGTCAGAATGGCTATGCAATTTAAAATTCTTCTATTGAAACCCCACCTGTGTGTCCTGTACCACTGGGACAATGGGCAAAAGATATTTCATAATCAGCCTTTTCAGTCGACATCTTGAGACAGTTAGACATCTAGACATTTTCTTTAATTTGCCTTAATCTCTTTCCTTTGTTCCTTGATCTCTGGCCATTCTAGGCAGATATCTGGTTAAGCCATAATCATAGTGTACAATCTACCATACTGAGAGTATCCTTCATTTTTGCTCAAACATTATTAGTGTTTCGAGAGCCTTCACTTGCACCATTATAAAGTATATTCTCCAGATTTGGTGTGATATGCTACAAAACTGGGGGGGTGGTGGTGGGGGGTTTGTTTCCTCCTAAACATGGTGTATGAGATTGTTGCTGCTTGCTCTCTGTTTGTTAGTCTAACAAACTGCTCCTGATGTAAAACTACGTATTTGACTACTTCCATGAACATCTCTGTGTCTCCGTCAATTCAAACTCAAATTCAAATAAGCGCTGCTGACCTCAGAGGAGAGATTTTAATATTCGTGACAACCTACAATAGAGTGTGAAGACGTAATAACCTGAACCTCAACCGATTCCACAGTGACTCCAGAAGGGCTGCATCAATTCAATCAGGAACGCATTGACTTTGCGTGGTCTGTTTCTAATTTTCCGCTGTCCAATTTTGGTGAACCTGTGCAAGCTGTAGTCTCAGATTCCTGTTCTTGGCTAACAGGAGAGAAACCCGACGATATATTCTGCTGTTGTAGCCCATCTGCTTCAATGTGTTGCACATTTCTGCTCATCAGGGTTGTAAAGAGTTGCTATTTGAGCTACCGTAGCCTTCCTGTCAGCTCAGTCCAGTCTCATGACCCTCCGCTTCACACTACTCCCCCATGTTGTGGATTATTTTCCTAGATCAGCATGTCTCATCATGTTTTATTCCTTACTTATATTTATTCATATTCCTTCATTAAACATGCCATCAACAGTGACCGGATAAACCCTGCCTAAACCGTCCCTATTGGCTAAATTGTAAACAGGCATGTAATAAAGGTTATATTATCTACCGGACTCTCTGAAGTTCAGGAGTGCTCACTCTTTTGTTTATACTCTTTCTGTCCTCAACTTTCACCTTTTAACAGAAGAAAATAAGAGAAAATTGGTTACAAATCTTGACTTTGTCATTACTCGGCTTTAATGTATTATACTTTAATGTATTATACTACAGATAGTAATAATGTGTACGTGTAATGTGTCTACTTCGCACTAGAGGGCGCTTAACATCTAAATCCCAGCTTCAGGTTTCTGGAAAAGAAGAAGGATTTGATTCAATGACAAAGCATTCCAGGTAAAGAAGTGCATCTCGAATATTCAAGGAAAGACATATTCAAATAAATTCATATTCAAGATATGCAAACCTTCTAAGCATTTATCTGTATGTATAGTGCTGTACACACTGTCCACATTCATGCAATTATCCATTCAGCCAATCATGTGGCAGCAGAACAATGTATAAAATCATGCAGATACTAGTTATGATAATGTTCAGTTAATGTTCACATCAAACTGGGGGGAAATGTGATCTCAGTGACTCATTGCTGCCAAATATTTCCATGTCTTGGTATTTCAGAAACCGTGGATCTTCACGCACAGCAAGCTCCAGAGCTTAGAGAGAATGGTGCGGAAAACAAAAAACATTCAGTGTGCAGCCATTTTAAAACTTGTTTTAGGAAAGCTAGTGTACATATTTATCTAATATATATATATATATATATATATATATATATATATATATATATATATATATTATATATATATATATATAATGCAAAGAATTAAAAAGGCTAGAATTTTTTGTGTGGCTGTTTTAATTATTTGTGTAACCTCCTATAAAAATGACGATTCAAGTTGTTTTGCGGTAAATATTTCCAAGCTTTATAAAAGATCTGCTATAGTTTTTAGTCTTTTGACTTTTCTTGCCTGTCATGAGACTGTCAATCATTTTTATGTTAGAAGTGGCTAATTAAATAATGTAATAATTGTCCTACTTGACTTACGTCTATAATGAGTTCTGCAGTGTACAGCGTAAAAATAAACCAGGGATCAAGTCATTTGCATTAAAATAGCAGTTTATTAATATTACCTGCAAAAAAAAAATGGTGGCTCGGATATTGGAGAAAGCATATCGAATGTCGGATCTCGTAACAAAAGGCAAAGATTGAAAAGCCTTACCAGAAGTGTGGAGGTTCTTATAACAGCAATAAATAAATAAATATTATATATGGTATACCCTTTCCAGGGTGTACCCCACCTTGTGCCTGATGCCCCCTGGGATAGGCTCCAGGTTCCCCCGTGACCCTGAAAAGGATAAGCGGTAGAAGATGGATTGATGGATGGATGCATGGATATATGGTATGGGACATGGGGTGCAGAAACTTTTGGCCATATACTGTAGTGTAGCATGATGAGTCAAAATCTGGCTACTGTATAGTAGTGAGCAAAGCATTTTGAGTGTGTTTAATCAGTATCATTTATTTTATATACCGTGATGTCATCGATGAAGACTTTTAGTCACAGTAATGACCACTAGGGAGCAGTCTGTCCCTATCCATGGTGCTGAAAAGGACAGGGACATCGTTTCTAAAATAAATAAATAAATACATACATTTTAAGTAACCTAATAACAATCTGGGTCTATATTTCAGCATGGGATCTACTCTCTAGTCCTAATCCTTTATCCTTGCGCAGCTCAACAGCTGTTCGGCTTGGAAAGTGAAAACCAACGCGACCCAGCTCGGCAGCTTCTTGTCCACGGTGAGATCAGATCAGGTCAGGTCAGATCGCCCTGGTTTGTGACTCAGGCTCATTTGTTAAATGAATGTCGGATGTTGGACAGCATGTCAGAGAGCAAATTGATCTTCCCTGCCCAGGCGGTGATGGAGGAGAGAGCTGCCCTGCGCCTTTCATCCGCCTGATCGTGAGTAACATCGGTTACGCGCTAGCCTATATCACACAGCTGTTGGACAGATGTTGTAAAAGGTCTGGTCGATAGATTAGTGCATTAGTTATGCTTGTAGTGCAAACTTTAGATCAACTCGCCCAGCTGCAAAGCAGTGTCGTGTTTGAGATTACATCATCATCATCATCCACCTCAGTTACGCACTCTACATCTTGCAGCAGAGACGAGCTTGGATGAGAAATACGTCAGCATTAAGGGTCTGACCTCTGGCAGAAATTTAGTTTTACGTGTCTGATTACTGGAAGTGGTCTGAGGACAACAACAACAACAAAAAGGGTCAAATCACGAATGCCCGAGGTGCTTGCGCAGTTCATCTTTTATTTTCAGCTGGTCCCGGATGTACACGTTTACGCGAAATGTTCACATGGTATGAGTGGAGTTAAAACAACCTGAAACCACAAGGTCAGGGAGGGGAAAAAGAAGTTGTAAATAGATCAACACCAGTTACTAGTTGTGTAACCAAGTCATTCATGCTATTCTATGAAATTCCCTTAGAGTAATAATAATGATGCATTGCACCATGAAACCTTATGTGGTGTAAAAATAAGTAAATAACTAAATAAGGACTACCCTGATGACCCAGCTTGGTCTGACCAGCTGCCAAAACGGCCATGATACAGCGCCCCCTGGAGCAGAGAGGGTTAAGAGCCTTGCTCACGGGCCCAACAGTGGCAGCTTGGCAGTGCTGGGGCTTGAACCCCCAACCTTCTGATCAGTAACCCAGAGCTTTAACTTCTAAGCCACCGCTGCCCCAATTATGTAACATTTGGTAGAGGTTACCAGCTGGCAAAGATGGTCTCCAGCGAACAGTCAACAAACTAGACTTCATGTGAAAACTGGAATGAATTTCCTGGTTCCCGCTCATTAGGCACAAATGTATACATTTAACAATGTATTTCCTGAATTAATGTATTTATGTAAAGCTGCTTTGTGACAATGCCCATTGTTAAAAGTGCAACACAAATAAAATCGAATTGAGTCTACCAGCTTGTCCAGCTCAGCTTGCGTTTTAGTAACTGGTAGCTGGTCAGAATACCTCGATTTTTCCACGAGGCAGGATCCAGCCCTGCCCTGACGCTAAACCTGAGTCTTAGTAAAACTACTAAAGTTTTGGGAATTGTGCTATACCCTAGGCTTTTAAAGAGGACAATTAGTGACTTTCCAAGTAATCCTATTTACAGGGAGTTAAATGAAAATTATAACAGTTACTATATCTGTTGTGCAAATCTACGCACACCTGTAACCACATTACAATAAATAAGCCCATTACCCTCAAGCCATTGTTCTATCCCCTAATCTTTGCCAATTGATTTGCTTAGCACCCAAAGCTTATGTCAATTGCATGGCAGAAGAAGGTTTATGGTGAATATTATTAATATTCACAATAAAGAAACTTATTTTGTTTTACTAGATGCTACTTTATAAATGCAACTTGAGGGTGTGCCAACAATATGCGAGCATTACTATTGAACTTATATCAAAGCAAAGATACTGTACTAAAAGTAAAGATACTGTACTATTTTTAGTACAACCGCTTTTAAGCGGTTCCAAAGCACTTTACACTGTGTCTCATTCACCCATTCACACACACCAATGGTAGAAGAGCTGCCATGCAAGGCGCTAACTTGCCATCGGGAGCAACGTGGGGTTCAGTGTCTTGCACAAGGACACTTCAGCATGTGGAGTCACGTGGGCCGGGAATCGAACCGCCAACCCTACGATTATTGTACAACCCGCTCTACCACCTGATCCGCAGCCGTTAAATTGTCTTACATAAACATCACAGAATACTTGGTTCCGTTTCTCGTCACCTCACACCAGCAGGCATGAAATTCCTGTGTCATACAGACAGCACACATGCTCATAAAGTCGACAGAGACTTTCACATAACATCTGGGATTGATTAGGGTTTGCTTGATGACAGGTCCTTGTTGTCAAATAGCGGATACGTAGACTTCTGTATTTTGTACATTGAGCCCTGTTTTTACTCAATTTAGGACACATGTTGTGCGTCCATGGATACCTGCACCGTTGCCCAACAGGTTGAGAGCGTCGAGCGGAACATCGCATTCTTGCAAAAAGAGCATCAGGTCCTCCTGACTGGCCTGCGCCTGGAGATCCGTCACCTGAAGAAGAGATGTAATGGTCCGTCACGTTCTGTAACATCACACACTGTCACTAAGCTGTCTGGGACAGAAACGCTGCACGAAGACATGTGTGTACCGTGTAGAGCTGTTTTTCAGTGTCAAACGACCAAATTCTCTCATTTCTCTTCATAGATCTGAGTTGTGAACTGAGCAAAAGCTCTCCTGAGAGAAACAGAGAAGGTAATGCTATGCATTTATTTGTAAAAAAAACAAAACAAAAAAAAAAACCCAAAAAACAACAGAAATGTTTAATACTTTAATAACAATATTTTTCTTATTAGTTAGGTAGTCTTGTGTGTGTGTCCCTAGTTATACAAACCTCCATGTGTTAATCAGATATAGCAGCTGAGGAGCAGTTTCTGCAGGCTCGCTTATTGCAGACGGAACATAATCTTGCCGAACAGGAGTGCTCGCAACAGGAGCTAAAAGTCAAGCTCCGGCACAAGGGTGTGCAAGCGAGTGCTCTGCAGGTGCGGCTGCGCGAAGAGGAGCGACGCTTTTTGGAGGAGCTGAAGCGACGCAGTCATAAGATCACAGCGCTTAGCCGCGATCTCCACAAGCAGACCGACATCGCTGCCCAGCTCACTTTCCAACTACACTCGGCACGCTTCCGCCTTTACCATCAAGCAGAGGAAGAAGATGACGAGGAGGAAGGTGAAAGAGACAAGAAGGTAAGCAACAGGAAAAACTGGGCAAACAAAAACTGTCAGTTGAGTTGACGTATATCAGTGCTAATTGTACGCACGGAAACCTAGCTAGATTGGTATGTAGTGCAACCTACATATTAGACATTTTATGTATTTCACAGGGTCCAGGCTGTTTGTCAAGCTCTCCACAGGTCTCAACATCCAGAGTTGAAGCCAGACATCGTAGCCACTGTTCAGCACGATTGCGACGGTCAGAACGAGTGAGGGAATGTGTGCCACAGGAACGCATACTGGGGCCGGAGAAGCCCCGCCCAATGCCTGACCCCACCCTCTTCCTCTATCCCTTCACACAAAGGCTTCTCCCTCTGCACATATCACTGGGAGGGCACTGTGGAGAGGGGGATTCACAAAGGCGGATGAGTAGATTACGGACCCGAGCAATGAAAGAGGAAACTGGACCAGAGACTACAGATTTATAGTGTGATAGTGGGATAGATACTGATTAGTTGCGCTAATAACTAGTTCACTTGTATAGTCTATAACATTTCTTACTGCATCTTTACCTCTCATTTGAGCAGTGACGGCTTGTCCAGGTTTAGTCCAGGTTAGTCCAGGTTTGGGCAGGTATGGCTGAGCTCCACCATTTACAGTATATCAGCCGTTCAACAAATGTTAATCTATGTAATGTCCTCATTCACAACTCCATCCATTTTAAATTCACTTGAAATACCAATCACCATTTTTGAGTGCCCAATGATTAAAAAAAATGTAGCTATTTACAGATATATGCCCCATTTAGCTCTATAAGAGTTATTAAAATTTGACCTAGTGGTCAAAATGGGAACTGCGTCAAGCACTAATAAAAGCCTGCTGGAGTGTGAATCACACTGCCCCATGTTCACGCTATGAACAATTACAGTGGAGGAGGAGCAGCACACAGGACAGTTAATGACAGGGTTGCCAGGGTCATAGTTTTTATGCCGAATCGCAGCAGTTAAACATACTGTGCGTCCACCAGGCAACAAAGGCAAGGTGTAAGCGCAGACAGTGTGTCTATTGTATGACTGTAAGATATGTTGCAAGGATTGGAAGAGGGAAAGACGAATTACAGAGTGGATAATGTCTGAACATTATACAGAAATGCGTGTATACAATACCGCAGTGACCTTTTTTTCCACACAAAGGCTAAAAAAAGAAGAAAAACATGCCTCCTTTTAATAATGTTCAAATTTCATTGGACTAGTTTCAGGACTTTTGTTGTGTGTGTGTGTGTGTTTTGAGATGTAGCTGGTCTGGAATTTTTGCTGAAACCTGGCAACCCTAAATGATTAATGATATTAGCTCTTTGGGAACCTCACATACAGTATGGATCACAGTTGAACTGAGGTATGTATAGACCGTATGCTGGATGTTCTCATCTCTTACCTGCCTCTTACCGGACATTAAAGGGTGCAGGGTTTCTTTAAAAATTCACTAGATACAGTAGTAGCATGAGCCAATTGTGATAGCCTCTTGACATAATTGTGCCTGACGTTATGTCGTTATGAACATAGTCCTGCAACACCAAAACCTATGATCACAAGCCGCCACTGCTGTATTGGGGTGATCAGGGTGGCTCACTTGTCCTTTCTCTAGTACAGTGATGTTTAACCAATAGAAAACATTCATACAATAAAGAATGAAGTAGTCAATACTCTCATACAGGTGTTCAGCTGTTCCATGTCCTTGACCTGCTAGTTCCACGTGTCAATGAAGTAGAAGGCTTCACTCTCTCTCAGGCTGGTATCTATTGTATTGTGAGTACAAATCGGATGCAGTTAACACCAGAAGAAAACTGAGCCGACTCTGTAGATCTGCACAACTGTTGACCATGACAAACGTATCTGTCCATAGATGACACAAAGGACCAAATGTTAACTTTTTTTTTTTTTTTAGATTAACAAGCCACTGAACAGTTTGGATACAGAACAAACAAGAGTGATGTATAAGACATATGAATAAAAAGATTCATATTTATGTTTACTTGGCTCTTATTTTTATTCACATTATCTCATTTTGTAATTAAAAAAATGTAATTAAATAAACACTTAGAGTAAATACTTTAGCAAATGTGGATGACATCATCCTGGAACCGCCTAAAGGTGTGCAAAGAGCACCGGCCTCATCAGTAACGGAGACAGCGTTGCCAGGTTTGCATTATTATTATTTATTTATTTTGTGTGTATGTGTGTGTGTGTGTGTGTGTGTGTGTTTATGAGTTTGTTGCCTATAATAAAAAATGTATTTGTTTCAGCAATGTTTTGCAAGCTCTATAGGTAAGCTGGAGGGTTGTTTTTTTTTTCAAATGCAAACAGTAAATTTATTACATAAATCCAAATATATATATATTTGTACATATACTGTATATATGTCTGTATTTCTGTATGCATGCTGTGGTTTAAATAAAACATTGCAACGAATAGGTAAATTAGTATAAAATTAAAAGTAGAAGACTATTTAGGAGATAACCCTTAAAAACTTGGGAATTCCATCCCTGATTATCTAAGATGAGAGTAAATTCTTATCTGTTCTTCTTAGATTTGAATTCATTGTTCTTCATGGGGATTCTATCTTTGTTAACTAATGTACTTCACTTAAGTTTCCAAGTTTATTGTTACATTATTATTTTTTATTAGTTAGTTAGTTAGTTTGTTAGTTTGACAGTTACATTTATATAGCGCTTGTCTAGACACTCAAAGCACTTTACATTGTATGGGGGTGTGGGGGGCGGGGTGGTGATATCTCCTCAACCACCACTAGTGTGTAGCATTCACCTGGATGATGCAACGGCAGCCATAGTGCTCCAGAACGCCCACCACACACCAGCTATTAGTGGAGAGGGGAGGAGAGTGATGTAGCCAATTCAGAGATGGAGATTATTAGGGGGCCATGAAAGAGAAGCTCCAATGGGGGAATTTCACCAGGACACCGGGGTTATACCCCTACTCTTTACAAGAAGTGCCCTGGGATTTTTAACGACCACAGAGAGTCAGGACCTCGGTTTAACATCTCATCCGAAAGACGGTGGTGTTTTTACAGTACAGTGTCCCTATACTGGGCCATTAGGCTCCACACAGACCACATGGTGTGCGCCCTCTGCTGGCCTTACTAATACTACTTCCAGCAGCAACCTTAGTTTTCCCCAGGAGGTCTCCCATCCAGGTACTGGCCAAGCTCAACCCTGGTCCTTCAGTAGAACACCAGACGAGAACTGCAGGGTGATACGGCTCTGGTATTATTATTCACTGATTAGTTTTTTGTTTTGTATTTTTATTAAACATGGCACGATACCACTTGTTCCACAAAACCTACTACATTTACATTTACATTTATTCATTTAGCGGACGCTTTTATCCAAAGCGACTTACAAATGGGAAAATACGAGCAAAGCGATATCAAGAAGAAAACAATACAAGTTGTGCTACCGTACAAGATCCATTAATTGAGTTCCAGAAGAAGCAAAGTGCACAGAGTAGAGGTGTAAGTGCCAGAGTAAGGTTTTTTTAATTAATTTTTTTTATGGGTTGGTTACATGTTTAAAGAAGAGTCGGGTCTTTAGCTGTATCTTGAAGATGGTGAGAGATTCTGTGATTCAGATTGAGGTTGGAAGTTCATTACACCACTGAGGTGTTAGTGTGAAGGTTCTGGAAAGGGACCTTGAGCCCCACTGAGTAGGAACTACTAAACGTTGGTCGCTAATCGATTGCAGATTGTGTGAGGGAACGTAAGCCTTCAGGAGAGAGTTGAGGTAGGAGGGTGCTGTTCCAAACAAGGTCTTGGAGGTGAGCATCAAGGCCTTGAATTTGATGCGGCCGTCTACAGGAAACCAGTGGAGGGAGATGAAGACGGGTGTGACGTGGGTTCTCTTCGGCTGGTTGAAGACGAGGCGTGCTGCTGCATTCTCAATCATCTGAAGGGATTTTATGGAGCTGGCTTGGAGGGCCGAGAGTAGCAAGTTGCAGTAGACCAGTTTTGAGATAACAAGAGCCTGGACTAATATCTGTGTAGCCTGTTCGGTGAGGTAGGTTCTGATTTTGTTGATGTTGTACAGGATGAACCAGCAGGACCGTGCACTTGTTGAGATGTGATCTGTAAAGGTCAAACTGTCATCAAGAATCACCCCAAGGTTCCTGGCTCTCCTGGTTGGCTTGTGTGGAGTTGAGCCGAGCTGTACAGTGAGGTTGTGGTTGATTGAGGGACAGGCTGGGATGATGAGAAGCTCGGATTTTGCCTGGTTGAGCTTAAGGTGGTGTTCCCTCATCCAGACCGAGATGTCCGACAGGCAAGCAGAGATGTGTGCAGAGACGGATGGATCGTCAGGCTGGAAGGACAATTAGAGCTGTGTGCCATCAGCATAGCAATGATATGAGAAGCCATGAGACTCAATCACCTGCCCTAGAAATGTAGTGTAGATAGAAAAGAGCAGTGGACCCAGTATCAGTGGATTGAGCTAAATTTAGCTTAAGCAAATTACATCTTTCTCAGTTAATCATTAGTCATGCATGCTTCATTAAATACAGGTTGTGAAAGAGCAGGGTGTACATGGGCATGCAGAGAGAGAGAGAGAGAGAGAGAGACAGAGAGAGAGAGAGAGAGAGAGAGAGAGAGATTTAGACTTAGAGAGACTTAGTTGGTTCTTGGAATTTACAGAAACACAAAGCTCTTTTATCATTATTTTTAACCTTGCCGAGATCTACCACAGCATTCTGCTTGTGCTGCAGCACCCTGCCATAGCAACTGCTCTGGAGCAGCAGCCAAATCATTAGGGACAGAAAGGAGGTGTGTCTTACACAGACCTACACGGTCTCCTTCTGCCTGATAAGCATGATGTACAAGTAGAACACTTATTCAAGCTATTTATATGGATGACCCAAGCGAACAAGCAGCTACTGTACACGTGATGCATACACTGAACCGGATCCAGGAAGCTGTCATGTGGTCTGCTCCTTTATTGGATGGTTGCTGTTTATGTGAGGAGCTGAAATAATGAGTTCTGCTTCTCAGGAAGAGAAGCGGGCTACAGCAGTGGGGCTCCAGTCAGACTCCTCCTCGCTGGGAAAATGTGTGTGTGAAGGAGGGGCGCTGCAAAAGAGAGGGACACACACACACACACACACACACAATGAAGGGCAGGAGATGATACAAAAAGAGGTTGTGTAACCTGCTCTGGACAAATAGAGAAATGGATGATGTTTTGCTTTCTCATGCATTTATGGAAATTTGTGGAGAGTTAAGAGAGGAGAAAATACAAAGGTAAGAAGTGGTGCATTTTCTCATAGCGCTGTTCACAGGGACGTGTGGTTCTGCAGGTCACTGGACTGAAAGATGATCTATGATGAACTTTAAAAACCTGTGATTCTGTCAGCCTACTACAAATGTTTTCCCTATTTTTTAGAAGGAAATAAAAAAATAATTAAATAAAACCTTTCTAAATAGCATCCTTCCCATAGAAATCCTGTTTAATAATATTTATGACGTGTTTATATTATGTCTGTTCATATATCGTGGTACCAAACTTCTGAATCAGCTCTCAGCCTGGATATCTCCGCATCTCTGACATACAAATCAAGGAGCACACGACTGTCAAGTCTGCAATGACCGTACTTGCAGGTGTTTAAAACTTCCAAAGTGTTTTGCTTTCATGAAATCGTGTACAGAAATCTGTTTTCATGCATGAAGGTCTTGCTGGAATATGACGGCTTGTTGAACACTTCTCTACCAGCATGGGAAACCTGCTTCAATGCTGTCTCAGGCGTTTGTTCCGGTGTAAGGACATTCCTGACCAAATCGAAGAGCAATCTCCGCTCTTGTCGAGAGAGAATAGTGATGTTGAAAGTCTCTCTCCATCAAGTTCTGACATGCTGGCATCTCCTGTTTTGGATCAGGACCACCTCATTTACCCTGACATAGTCCTTAGCAGTAGTCATCGAGCTAACCTGGACAGAGCTGACTTATCACAGCAGTTAGAGCTTGTTTTGCCAGACAGTGGACGAAACAAAAAACAAAGTAGTGTCAAGGAGGAATGTCAGGAAGGTTTTGAAGAAGACGGAATGCCAACTACAAGAATCAGTCAACAGGAATTCTACTATTTGGACAGAAATCAGCTATGCACCACGGAGAAGGAATGGCCGTTACTGTCTTCCTTACACCCGTGGCCATCGGAACAATCAAATGCCGCAAATTTTGCTTCTCAGACCATGATCTACACACATGGACAAGGAAGCGGGTATTGGCAGGCTTCCCCGTATCAAGGAGTGCAGTTATTAGCACAGGGAAATGAAAGCCAAAGACTCATTTTTTCAGAGCCCAAATCTGCTACTACCTTCATCACATCTTCATCTGACAGCCTTGGAAAAATATCTACACAGACTGAGACTGTCATCCAAGCAGATGAAGTTGGGATTCAAGATGCTTACAAAGAAGAAACTCAACTAGGAGAAGGAACAGAACAAATGGAGCTAAACGTGGTACGCCGAGAACAGAATGAGGCACGACTGGGACAGGAAGTTACACAGAGACCAAAATATGAGCAAGGTGCAGTATGTTCAGATGAAAGTGCAGCACAGCTAGATGTTGTTGGAGTAAAAATTAACGTAAGCAACCGAATGGAACAGTATCCAGTTCAGTCTGGACAAACTGAAGCACAATACAGACCGAGCATAGCAAAGACGGACGAAATAAGGCATGAAACTGATGTTCTAATTAGTCAAAATCGAGAACACAGAGAACCAGGCTTACTGGTTAGACTAAAGACTAGCCCAGATATCGAAAGAAACCAAGATGAGATCACACAGACCCAACAACTTGTGCTGGAAATGGACTCCATTCAGACAGAAGATAAGACTTCAGCACATAAAGAACAGCACGCATCTGGCAATGAAACTGAGTTTGCACCAAACAAGCAAGGTGTAGTAGAGTTAAGATCTCTTAATGAAGGACAAGAAAGGGAGAAGTCTGAAGAGCTGGAGCAGGACAAAATACATCCAAATCTGGACCAAGGACCAGAGCACAATGAAAGGTTTACGCTGTTCGTAGTTGATAAACTGTTCCTGGCCACACCAAATATCGCAGGTAAGTGTTCAGTGGTCATTCATTAGAAATAATATGCTGGATTCTTTACAGAAAAAAAAAACATTTCATCATCTAAATAAACAATACAGCTTCCAACACAGTACAGTGAACAAATAGACTATTATGTCTTAGAATCAAATAGTTGCATCATATAGTACAATATTAAGTTTATATGATATAGTTAGATGACCAACTATTCACTGTATGCCATTTCTCTTGTTTATATAAGGACCATGTCCAAATAATATCCTCAGTGACCAAACAGAGGTAAACAGGTATAGTGACAAAGAACTCCAAGAAGATCCTGATTCTGTAGATGCAGACCCCTCTGAGGACATTGGGTTGACAATCAGGATCCAGGCCCCTGGTACTGAACCCACTGACTTCCAGGTAAAGTGCTTTTCTTGGATAGAAAGTTAGAAGGTTACATGTGTACCTGTAGTTCTATAACGGTGACCTATAACAGATGGGCTGGTGGTCCTTCACTCAGTTGCAGAACCTCAGGTACATATCCAAACTTCTATTCTACTTTCTTTCATTCCAGACTGCCAGAGCAGTTTATTTTGGAATTTGTGGAGTTGTGAGAAATCGTCATAATATTATATTATATTTATGGCACCCTTATCCAGAATGACTCACCCTTATCCAGAATGACTTACAGTTATGTCATTTCTATAACTGAGTAGTTGATGGTTAAGGGCCTTGATCAAGGGCCCAACAGTGGCAGCGGTGGCATGTGAACTCACAACCTTCCGATCAGTAGTGCAACTGAGCTACCACTTCGCATAACACATCTTCATGGCATCAGTATCTATGGTCATCAAGGCATGCAGTCCGCCTACTCGCCTGGCTGTAGTTATCCCGTATTATCCTGTATACTGCATCATCCAAACTCAGTAGCGCCAAATAGAGATCCTACTATAGAAACAATTGTTTTACGTGAAGGTTCCTGGTCCTTTCGACTAGTTTATGCTCTCCTGTCAGCAAACTCTCCTGGTGTGATAACAATAACGCAATGCAGACTTTTAGGATAGACCCAGAAAAGACTCTTCAAAACACTATTTAGAGTACAAGATAAGGGGTTTATGCCTAGCATTTCACACCATAGTGAAACAGTGTCAACTTGCTTCCATACAACCAGAGTATGCACAAGAGTTCATGTGAACATGTTTGTGTTCTGGGGTTGCTCCCAGGGGCCATACGCATAATTGCAATGGATGAACTGTTCTGGAACAGTAGGTCAGGTCTGGTGGGTAGTAACCTCAAAAACAGACAGGATCCTGGCATCCTGGTTCAAAGTTGTTTTCTGTGAACCACATCGGGCAGTGAGTTGTCTGTCTGATTGCAAACAGATTGACTTCCATGTTGCTGTGGGTGCTCCAAATGAACTGAATCACTTGCCAATCCATGGGTATAGGCTTGCTATGAGACAGTGCATCTGGACGTTGTCTGATTGTAGGTATGCAGCTCTCAATGACAAGAGGTGTACATCTGCTCAATTTCAAACCTTGTTTGCCTACCTCAGAAGTTCTTTGTGTTTTGTGCTCCCCTGTTGGTGGTGCACACTCATAGTCCTTGGAAAAAATAGTCAGGCTCTTTGGTCTGTGTAGTATTTTTACGGCCCTGGTTTTGTAGTAGGTTCTTCACTTCCTGTGCAGTGGATTCACATGTTTGGCAGTGGCTGATGATGAAACTGTTAACATTATTCTGTGGGTAGTATAATTAATAGCCATTGGTTTGTTGCTTGCTGTTGCAATGGGTAGAAATTCTCCACCCTCTGTATTTGGTGGACGATCTAGCTTTAATTTTGCTAATGCACCATTAACACCAGTCTGCAATGTATTCAGTGCTGCGTCTGTTCTCTGCCCTTGAGTACACCCCATCTTCTGATTGCTCCGAAGGAAAGTACCCTGTTGGTCTGGAATGAAAGGAAGTAGGACTCCAGTGTAACCGGATCCTTTGTGTTTGCTGACACATCTCTGGTTACTTTCACATTAGCAGTCTTTTGAAGTAGGCACTTCCTGTTGACCTTTTGATTTATTCTTCTATGTGCCATGACTTTTAGGCATCACCGTTAGCAATGGTGCAGGAAATCAAGCAAGTGTTAATGGACCGTGAGGAGACCTGTCATCGTACCTGTTTCTCCCTGCAGTTAGATAGAAATACACTGGATAACTTCACTGATCTGAAATCCATCACTGGTCTTCAAGAGGGCTCACTTTTGAAGATAGTGGAAGGTAAGACTCTAACTGAAACAGTGAAAAATTCATAAATAAGCTTAAATTTCAATCAAGACAATAGTTTCACACTTTCAATGGTTTCAAACTATGCTACATTTGTAGTAAATGGTAAATGGCACACTTATATAGCGCTTTTATCCAAAGCGCTTTACACTGTGTCTCATTCACCAATACACTCACACACCATTGGTAGCAGAGCTGCCATGCAAGGTACTAACTTGCTATCAGGAGCAACTTGGGGTTCAGTGTCTTGCCCAAGGACACTTCAGCATGGGGAGTCATTCAGGCTGGGAATCGAACCGCCAACCCTATGATTAGTGGACAACCCACTCTACCATCTGTGCCACAGCCGCCCGTAGTGTAGTGTAGAAAACATTATAAATTTCGGAGAATATGTTTAAGTTGTATGCGCAATTCACCTATGTGTAACTATGCAAAAATCTAATAATGCCTACCGTCCTTTCTGAGAAATTATCAATCCACTAAGGTCCAGTAAAACTAAGTGAAATAACTTACTGGCATGCTATATATGACTTTTGTGAAACTTTCAGAGCCATACACGGTTCGAGAAGTTCGTTTACACCTTCGCCACATTAGAGACCTGCTAAAGAGCTTGGACCCCACAGATGCCTATAACGGCATAGAGGGTAGCTCTCTGTCCTTCCTTAGGTTCTTCACTGAAGAACGTGTTGAAGGTGAGATGCAATATTTAATCATTATAACCAATAATTGAGAATTCTTATGTACTTTCATCATTCTTGTTGAAAAATACAGTTGCGGTTCTCTGTAAAATGTATGTCTTAATTTTTCAGAGAACAGCAAATTCAAGAAAAGAGGTGAAGAATTGAAGCAATTCAACTGTAGCCCTCCTGAGTACATTCTTCCAGGGACTAAAGAATGTTTATTGGGACCCCTGCAGCCTCAAAGTGAGAATTTGAAGGTAAGATAGAGGAAACCGCTCTCTAAGGATGATAGCAAAATATAGTACTACAGCCTTCCACAGCTCCAGGATCCCTGGTTCAATCTTGAGCTTGGCTAACTGTATGCGTTTCTGTGCATATTTCATCAGAGACCCAGGAGTAGTCCTCCAGTAGGTTTCTGCTAGGTGCAAATGTATGCATGGTTCCCTGCAACTGACTGGCATCCCCCTCAGGGTGTATTACTGGCTCCAGAACTACTGCAGTGCTGGCTGGGATAAAGTGGTTACTTAAGATTATATTTATGAACTTTACATAGATTATTTATTTCTCTTAGGATTAGTTGGAAGTAGCCTTCCACAAACTGCATTAAAACACCTGATGCAATCCTTAGTGCAATCTGCAACTAATGAAAAACCACAGTGAAGTTGTGAAGAGATTCAGCCTTAAGTGTGCTCTGTGTACTTTTGTTAATAGCCCATCGAATGCCTGAAGGTGCTGATGACCAGTAACTGGAACCCTCCTCCAGGAAGCCGAAAAATACATGGTGATCTCATGTACCTGAATGTACTTACCATGGAGGACAGACAGTTCAGCATTACAGCATCAACGCGAGGCTTTTACCTGAATCAGTGAGTAAATAAATAACATGAAAATGCTCTTCAGAAGCTCATTTTGGAAAAACAATTAATATCGTGTCATGTCGCTTTGTGCTTTTCTAGGTCTACAACTTACAGCTTTAACCCAAAGCCAGAAAACCCCAGTATGCTTAGTCATTCTTTAGTGGAACTCCTGAGTCAGATCAGTCCAGTTTTTAAAAAGAACTTCAGTCTTTTACTCAAGAGAAGGTAAATGAGATACATAGATAGTAGTGTAGATTCATGTGAAAAATACGTCTGCTTGTCAGCAGTTCCCTGTAATATTTGCTATTGTCTTGTGTATGGTACTTTGCTTCCCAGAACATCAACGCATCCCTTTGAGAGGATAGGTACACCGTTGCAGGTGTTTAGCTGGACTGCTCCAGCTCTCAACCATGCCATGGACTGTGTTCGAGCTGAAGATGCCAGCTCTTCCCAACTGGGCTATGAAGGACACGTGCCTGGACAGGTACGTTCTGTAATAGTTCTGACTTTTTAGGTCTATCCTTTCAGCTTTAATCCAAAGCCTGAAGGTCCTAGTATGTTTAGTCATTTTTCAATGAGACCAGTCAAAGATTTGAAAGGTCTTATGTACAACTTTCTTCCGAATTTTTTTCTTTATAATAAGTCCCTCATACTCCATACATGTATTTGGTTAATTGGTTAATGAAAACCTTTTTATGAATTTTATTGGAAACAAATGTAATTTCA
This sequence comes from Ameiurus melas, assembly GCA_012411365.1. Taxonomy (NCBI): domain Eukaryota; kingdom Metazoa; phylum Chordata; class Actinopteri; order Siluriformes; family Ictaluridae; genus Ameiurus; species Ameiurus melas. The sequence goes on along the minus strand of CM022769.1, from coordinate 23,733,330 downwards.
GAGGTAATTTTGGTGCTGTTAGAGATAGAGGGTGTTAATTTGGCAATTTATTCAAATAGGAAAACAACATTTTCTTGGTGTACCTTCAAAACCAACACTGTTTCAGAAATGGAGGCTTTTTACCATTATGTTTCAAAATATGATGGAAAAACTCATTCCTAAATTTCCTAGTCTGCAATTAATGTATAAAATATGCTATATTAAACCTAGGTTTGTGACTGGAATGAGGAGCTTCAGAGCACCAGAGAGCTACCACGTCAGAGCCTCAAAGATCGTCTGCTGAGAGACAGAGCAATCTTTAAGGTGAGGCATCCATTTGTCAGGTGTCCCTTCTCATTCTCCTATAGCTCAATATGACGTCAAAGAGGAGCACTGGAAAGCTATTAACAAGGAAAGGGAAAGATGTTACTATGTTACTATGATAATTAAGTTGGCTGAAAAATTAGGTGCACAATGCTGTCTTTTGAAAGCTTTATCATGATAATTGTATTCCTGACCCTACTCAGGCTAACAGTGACTTTGTGAGCACTGCTACACGTGGTGCTATGGCTGTAGTCGATGGCAATGTGATACCCATCAACCCTAGTGAAGAACCACGCAATCACATGTACGTCTGGAACAATATCTTCTTCAGCTTGGGCTTAGATGGACATGAACACTATGAGGAGCTGGGTGGTGAGGCTGCGGCCTATGCCGCCTCAGCCATTGACCTGAATGGTGTGAGAGCATACAGTGCGGTGGATGCAGACGGCCTGTATGTGCTCGGTACCGTATTAGTGGATTATCGAGGTTACCGCATCACTGCCCAGTCGATTATCCCGGGAATTCTCGAGCGTGGCCAGGAGCAGAGTGTGATCTATGGTTCCATTGACTTTGGAAAGACTGTTGTCTCTAATGAACAGTAAGTTGGTTCTGGAATAATTTGTCCTTAGCATTATAAAATATAATTTCCAGAAAAGTCATCAATTCTGCGTAATTACATTATGTTGGTTCGGAATATTTGATTGTTGGCTACATGCCAAATCTGTAAACGTCTCAAGGTTCCTGACGCTCCTGGACAAACCCAGCAAGCATCTGAGAGTGCAGCGGCACCTTGTGCTTAACAAAGACGACTCCGCTGTAGAGTTGTGTTCCTCTGTGGAATGCAAGGGCATCATGGGTAACGATGGCCGTCACTACATTCTGGACCTACTGTTCACATTTCCACCTGACCTCAACTTCCTGCCCGTGGAAGGCGAGGAGCTCCACATCGAGTGTCAGCAGCTCGGTTTTCCGCTTCAACACCCACATCGCCTGGTCTGTCTGAGACAAGAGCTAATCGAGGCATTTGTAAAGTATAGGTCAATAGATTTGTCACGTATATTTCTAGTAAAAAAAAATAATTCTATGTGTTCTGGCAATTTAGGAATTTTAATTCGTACATACGTGAACTTTTATTCCTTTAGATATCACTTATATAAGAGCACGGCTTCTCAAGGCTTGGATCAAGAAAGCAACAGCCCAGAGGCAGCTGCTTTGCGACCAACGGCAGATATTTCCAACAAGGGTGTAGATATTCCCACCCCTGACAAGAACAATTCTCCCTCTCAGACTACTCATTCGTCCTCTTTTGATATTCGTTTCAACCCTGACATTTTCTCACCAGGTGCGTGGGTAATGAGTAGCATTCTGATTTTTCTGTCATTTGCCAGTTCAAGGACGACTAAAATTACAAGCAACTATGAAAATGTTCTACCATATAGTGGTAACACTTACTGTACAATACTGTTCCATAACTCATAGGTAACTCTGCAAAGACTAAACAAGAATGTATGAGTCATTCTATATTAACACCTAAGTCACTACTATTATTTACTATTGAATACTAAGTAACTGTACAGCAATTAATAATAAAGTGATGGTAATTAAGCAATAATTACTTAATTACATCATGTCTCCTGGAGAACTGCTAGCAAACATAATATGTTAGCTTGTGGCTAAATTTTCATGCTACACAAGGTAGCTAGCATTATAACCATCCATGCCTGTTTGAATATGGATAGGCCACAAGGCTGCAGTTTGGAACTTGAGGATGAGCACCCTGGTCCTACCTCTGTAAAATGTTTTTTTTTTTTTTTTTTGTTTTTTTTGTTTTTTAAATATGATGGAGTAATTAAAAACTCATATAAAATGTGATGTCTCATTAGCCTCCCTCAAAGGCATGAACTCCATCTAATTTTAAAATACAATGTGAAGTAAGTTTTTCTTAATTTGCCAACTTTAACTGGCTGTTTTTTTTTTAAAGTTGTTCTTTGCTAATAGCAGGCTAGATGTTAGATTTCCTTAGTACAAAACGAAATTGTTAGATTTCACGTATCTCAGGAATCTCAGATTATGCCCGTCAGGTCGTTTGTCATGCCTTCCAGCCTGTTTTACCATTAACTTAACTTCTATTAACTTTTAGAAAGTGTAGTTTTATACCCTTGGGGGTATAGAATGAACACACATTTCTTGCTTGCTCATGAATACATCCCACTTTACTCATGCAAACTAAAAGTATTTATACACATTGATAACAGCAGTGCGTGTGCGGTTTCTACCGCTTCAGGTGTCAGACAGATTGAAACAAAACACACAGCATATAGTCATAATACAAAATAAGTCCTGTGTCACGTTGACATGGAAATACATGTGTATTTCAAGTATATAGCCATAAGCAAGTATGGCAGTTGATCAGCTTATTTAAAGAGGTAATTAAATGAATACAAGGTAATTAAATGATTACATTCATCATAGGTATTTGATAGCAGTTCATAATATAAGGGTACATGATAAAAGAGAATTTCCTTTCACTAGACTAGCATTGATTCCAGTAGCTGGCATCAATTGGCTAGGCAAGTCAAATTTTAGCTATTGGTAAATATTGGCTATTTACATGATATTTTACTTCTGATTAATTCATTAGGAAACTACACAACTTTAGTCATGTATATGACCGGCAAACTTAAAGAGATTGTACAGATATATAAAATTAGCAGCTGCCTTGCCTTGCATACATTTTTGGTTGGGAATTTCCACTTTCAATGAGTAAGATACAAACTCATATACTCACTGAAGTATAATTATATCTCAGTGCTTTTTCCATCCCTGGATTATTCGTAGTGAGATGTCATGTGTTTCACTTTACAATCCTGTTCCGAATCATTTTGAACTCCTAGAGAAAGAGCAACACGTCAGTCGTTTTCTCGGCTTCGTCCCTACATATGAGTTATTGAAAAGTATTGGAAATAATATGAAGTGCAAATACATCTCAGTTTGCCTGATTTATAGTTAATGTATAACGTATTCATATTCTAGGTGTACGTTTTCCGAAGGAATGTATGCAGGATATCCAGGAACAAAAACAACTTTTAAAGGATGCTGCAGCCTTCCTCATCTCAAACCAAATTCCTGACGTAGTGAGTATGCTTTCTTTGCTAAATGCTCCATGCATCTTTCTTGCTTTCATAACTATTCCCTGAAACTAATAACGACCGTTTTGTGAGCATGTAGATTAAGAGCTGTGTCGATCATACCACAATGCCAGTGGATGGTTTTACCTTAACTGAGGCCCTCCATCAACATGGCATCAATGTCCGGTACCTGGGCACAGTACTGGAGTTTATTGAGAAGAGTCCTCAGAAAACTAAACTGGACCATGTTTATGTAAGTGTTCGCCATTTAATGCCATATATTTGTATGGAGCATTTTCACTCTTAAATATGTACAAACTGACAGTCATCTGTGTCTTGATTTTCTTGTAGAGAATTGCACTGTGTGAGCTGATCACTAGATGTACAAAACATATGTTCAGGACATATTTGGTAGTAAGTATTTGAGTTGGGGGGAATCACAGTTTCATTCCTGATATCCCAAATTGCTGTTGGTTTATATACATATATATATATATATATATTTGTTTTGCCACAATTCATTGTTATATCTGCCACACCATGTAGACCATGAACTTATTGTTTTTGCATATTTTGCTACCAGGCTGTGGAGTCATCTTCCCTCTCTGTCTCGGTCAGCCATTTCCTCAACTGCTTCCTCAGCTCCTCGCCTGATGTTGTGCGCACCCAGCAGATGGACAGACTGTCATCCAAGCGCAGAAGTCGGCGGAGACGGAGCCGGGGCTCTGTGAGCGGCGAAATCACATCTGTGGGAGCGTCATGGGCCAGCCTGACCTCCAGTGAACTCTGGAGAACTATTCAGGCTGAGGCTCGGGAGTATTATCACTACTGCCTGCCATGGTGAGAGCAAACAATATGCAGGTCATGTAATAATATAAGTATATATGCAGTAGATCTAACAAAATCTTCAAGTATATCGGCTACTTGGTGCACGTTCCAGACTTAATTAATCATTCTCTTATCACTCAAAAGATTCTCTTATTGCTACATAGCTAAAAATCAATAATAAACAATACACAATAAAGGGCAGGGAAAGACAAAAAGGAAAGACAACACACGCAAGAAATGTCCATTAATACTGAGTCAGTGAGTGCAAATTTTAGCAGAAGAGTACCAGAAGAGTCAAAGGAACATTATTTTCCATGTGTTCTGGGTGTGATGGATAGCATACTTTCTTTCTCCTGACAATCAAAGTGACACTAAATAATCATGGGCTTCTGTGATGGGCTCATGTATACTCTTGGGCAAAAATAAAAATGGGCCAAGCCCAAAATGGCAATACATTAAGCTTTTAATGGTTGTAACGACAAATAATTTTTCAGAAAATTAGCAAAAATAGATAAATAAATTGCATGCCTTCTGTGCCACCATTTGCTCGTTAACTTTTTCTGCAATGAACCGTTTGGGAGAAAAGCTAGAAACTGGGAAATTCACTTATATAGTCTTCTTGTATGCAAAGGTAAAATCATGATAACGATTCAAATGTTTGATGTAAAATTCAAACTAACACGTGTCTGGTGTCACGATTCCCCCGTGAAGCAGCGCGCATACGCTTGCTTCTTCCATGGTGACATCATGTCTTCGACTCGTTGGGTCATAGGTCATTGGGTCACGTGTGTTTGGGAATTGCCCGCAGCTGTGAGCGGTTGCGGCGCTAAGGACTGGGATATCTATATATACCGTGAGCCGTGCTCCCGACGGCGCGGTTCATCAGATCTACAGATTGACATATGGACATAGCGACGTGTGTATGTTTGAAGGAATGTGTGCATGTTTGAAGGAATGTGTGCCATGTAAAGCTAGAGCGTGACTATCGGGAATCGCCGTGTCAGATTATGTTTATGCCTTAGCCGTAGCATTAGTGCTAGCCATAACCAAGTGAGCATAGCTTAGCTCAGGGTGTTTGTTTATCGTATTTTGGTTTGCGTTCACCACTGTAAATAAAAGTCACCGGTCAACTGCGATTGCATCCTGCCTGCTTCCTTCACGTCGCGTTACGTCCCGTGACATCTGGGTGTACAAAATTGAAATAAAGTTAAAATAAACAAGCTGTTTGTGAGTTTACCCACAAGGCTTAAGCATGTAAAGAAATCAAAGGGTGCCCTGGTGGATTGGCACCCTGTCCAGGGTGTACCCCGCCTTGTGCCTGATGCTCCCTGGGATAGGCTCCAGGCTCCCCATGACGCTGAATAAGGATAAGCGGTATAGAAGATCGATGGATGGATGGAGAAATCAAAGGGAAAAGCTATCTCGTACTAAGTCACTTTATCTATTTGTTTAATTCTGGCTAATTTCCTGACCATCCACCCCATGTCCACCCTATATTACTGTTTCCTGCAATGCACAATTCACATGTGGTTAATCTAAACCTGATGTCTTGTCTGTGTCTGGCAGTGACAGTATAGAGCAGGCGGTGGACAAATGTGGCTTACAAAGAGTCACCCTGCTCAGAGAGATCTCCATCAAGACTGGCATCCAGGTAATGTAACATCCGGTAGGTCTGCCACCCATCGTACCAACAATGCATTCTGATAGGGAATATTCTCTTTCCTCTATAACTCCACCCCATCTGCTTCCCAACGCTCTCTGAACCCCATCACCACCCCCAAACACCAACACTCGCACATACCCACTGTTTAGCTTCTAATCAGAGAGTATCAGTTTGATGTCAAGCACAGACCGGTGTTCACCGAAGAGGACATCCTGAATATCTTCCCCATAATAAAGCACGTCATCCCAAATTCTAATGATGGGATTTATCTTCTGCACTGTGGCCAGGCCAGCATCCAGCAAGGTGAGCCCATTAGTACATTTACTAGCCATTAAATAGGATCTTACAGCTAACAAAACACAAAATCTGTAATGTTGATTAAACTTGCATCACATTTTTTTTTCTCCATGACTGAATGAATGGACACACAACAATGATGCCTTCATAATTACTGTATCAGGAAGTCTGAAAGAAGGCTGTGAGCTAATCAGCCAGGCCTTGGGCCTGTTCACTAATGTTTATGGGGCTCTGCATCAGGATGTCTGCGTCTGTCTGCGCCTGCTGGGACGCATTAACTACATACTCGGAGACTATGCCGAGGTGCGGATTTTGTGCTCTTTTCCATTCCAGTCAGAGCTTTAGGCGTAGGTGTGCATGCCTGACTTACTCACCTATTTTAAAATCCCAGCATGCACCATATGCATTAACCCGTTCCAGTTCTGTATGTGTTTTATGTTAGGCACTGAGTCACCAGCAGAAAGCTGTACTGATCAGTGAGAGAGTTCTGGGAATAGACCATCCGAATACTATACTGGAATATGTGAGTTCAAATTCAAGACACTTAATTACTTTAGTGAATGACTTTGCAGTCATAGTGGTTACACTATATGGCCGAAAGTATGTGGATATATGAGCTTGAACAAAGCATTCCAGATTTAGTCCCATTTGCTGTTATAATAACTGCCAATCTGTTCTGGGAAAGCTTTCTACTACATTTTGGAGCGTGGCTGTGGGGATTTCTCCATTCAGCCACAAGGGCAGTGAATCAGTGAGGTCAGGCACTGATGTTGAGTGAGGAGGTCTGGGGTGCAGTCTGCGTTCCAGTTCACCCCCTGAGTTTAGGGCTCTCAAGCAGGCCACTCAAGTTCTTCGACTCCAATTTGTGCGCATTGTCATTGTCATGCAGGAACAGGTTTGGACCTTTTAGTTCCAGTGAAGGGAAATTGTAATGCTACAGCACGCAAAGACATTCTGTACATTCTGTGGTTCCAACTTTGTGGAAACAGTTTGGGAAAGGCAGTGGTGACTCAGTGGTTAAAGGCTCTGGGTTACTGATCAGAAAGTCAGGAGTTCAAGCCCCAGCACTGCCAAGTTACCACTGTTGGACACTTGCACATGGCCCTTAAATATCAATTGCTCAATTGTATATATGTGATAAAACGTAAGTCGCTCTGGATAAGGGGCGTCTGCCAAAAGCCATAAATGAAAGGCCCACATATAGGTGTGATGGTCAGGTGTCCACATACTTTTGGCAATACAGTTTGCAGGCAATGCAGGGGTATCACTAACTCTGTTTTTCCCTCCATTTTTAGAAACACCTTGGTCTTTATTGCTTTGCTGGTGGGCAGACATCCACAGCACTGCGACTGCTCTACCGTGCCCGCTACCTCATGTTGCTGGTGTGTGGAGAAGATCACCCAGAAATGGCTCTACTGGACGTAAGTAAAACCAACCTGGAAGCAGGTGTTATTCTCTATCCATACAAAAAAAAGGACAGAAAATTCCAGACACTATAGTCTCAGATTAATCGTGTGTCATATTTTTGGATAACCACTGAACCTTCGGATTCCCTTTTATGTCAATTATGACTCTGGAAGGGATCAGGGTTTGGGGTCACAAAAAAATTCACCACATCCTTGGGGTCATTTCCCCCATCACCCCCCACCAACGCCAGTTTTTTTTGTTGTTGTTTTTATGTTTGGGAACCATTGGTGTATTTCCATGTCATTCCCAGTATTCCTAGGGTATTTCTGACCAGTATCCCCGACCGTGATGAAGTGGTTATTGAAGATAAATGAATGAATGAATGGTTTCATGATATTTTTATGAAGAACTGACCATGAGGAGTTCAAAAACAACCAAGTAGTAGCATAGTGTAGTAGTATAGTAGATTTACTATAACAAATGAAAGCTAATATTTTCTTTCTAATTTGCCAACCGAGTAGATTAGATGTTAAAGTTATTTACTAACTATAATATACTAACAACCAATAACACTCATTCTCCTCTTTTCTCTATACACAAATGATTTAAGGCTATTACCATTAAGCACAAAGCTTTGCTCTAAATCTGGCTATTCATTGTTGAAGTATAAATGTGGGATCCAGATTTAGCTAGTTCTCACGGTTAACTTACCTTTGTTTTTCATTTACCATAGTGTTTTTTTTTTGTTTTCTTTTTTGTCTGTTCAGAGTAAGATTGGTCTCATGTTACATGGTGTGATGCAGTGTGATCTCGCACTTAAGTTTCTGGAGAACGCGCTGACCTTGACCTCCAAATATCAGGGGCCTACCTCACTTAAAGTGGCACAAGGGTGAGAAATAAACCACTGCAAATAAAGCTGAACAAATAGCCCAATCTTCCGGAAGAAACTATGCATTGCTCACCTCTGATGAATACTTTTTTACAATCCTACATTGTAGTCATCACTTGTTGGCGAAGGTGTACGAGAGCAAAGGGGAGTTCCGCTCAGCGCTGAGACACGAGAAGGATCGCTACATGATTTACCGGAACCAGGTGAATTCTTAACCAAAAAACACAAAGATTCGAATGTTTGTTAATAAAAGACCAATATAGTTCTGATCATTGGAATATTAGCCGTCTGTGGACCCATGGCGTTTATAAATGACACAAAGAACGTCAGAATCATTTCATAATTTCTAAACATCCGACCAGTTTCACTTTCATAACGTCACATGGACCCTCTTTTATCCAAGCAAAACCTTTTTCCTTCCAATCAAATAAACCTGAGTCGTTATTACCTAATAAGTATACCTAGTCAGTTTGCTGAAATATCCCTGCTGAAAAAAAACAACAGAAATCTACATAGAATTTGTCATATAATGGGAATTGTATTGGTTTTAATGGAACTGTACTGTCTGCGTGGTTCTTTACTGGTAATTTCTTGCCTTATATTGGTGGCATGTTATGTCTTGTGGATACCAATAAAGACCATTAATGGTAATGATAATGATTTTAATGAGTAGCTGATGGTTTGTAATGGTATTTTTAGTGGAAACTATTAGAATTTCTGTGATGGTTTCTATTGGGGGAAGGTGCTCAATCTCTGCCACTGAACCTGCACATTTGAGGTCTGGACATATTTTGTCTAATCCGAGTCACGTAATGCATCGAACGAGTTAAAAATAAAGCTGGACCTATTGAGAGTTGCGGGAGAGTTAATCATCTTTACCGTATGGCAAAGTCAGAGTACCGACTGTTGCTTTCCACAGGTTGGAGAAGCACACGAAAAGACACAAGAGAGCTCCGAGTACCTGAAGCACCTCACGAATCAGGCTGTAATTCTGCAGAAGACTATGAACATGATATACAAAAACCGTTCTGGGTCCAGTATTACTCCTCTCACTGTGAGTACCAACGTGTAGTGTGTGAGAGAAAAAGCCACACCGGTCATGAATGAACCTGAACCTGTTTTAACATTCTCTTAACCGTAGCTCGCCACTCCGAGTCGGCTCTGGATTGTGGAGCAGCTAAATTTGGTTACTGGCATTGTCCTTATCCCACTCAGGTAAGCTCTGCAGATAGCGAAACACAGAAGTCAATGTTGTACGTCATTCTTAAACAATCAACCTTTAAATTAAACTCTGACTTCTGGCTTTTTAAAATCAAATTGCTCTTCTTTCCCCCCCTCCTTTTCTGTTCCCCACCACACAACCTTCTGGGTACTCGACGCTGATTTTCTTCTAAGCAACAAGGATCTTGAAACTCTTAGGGATAACACCCAAAAAACATCTGCTTAAATGCAAACAGGTCACTTTATATTGGCCAGGAATCACAGTAGCATGATTATCAGCTCCACCTACTGTCAAGGAGAACTAATTTTACACATGCCACAGTATACCAATTAATATAAATCAGCATGATGTTGATAAGAAAATTGGGCTTTTTTTTTATCAGTGAAAGAAAAAAAAACATGATAGGAGAGGAGAATCATAATCTATAAAAAATCTTATCCAACAACACCAACATGTGATGTCTTGAGATCCTGGTTCTTGACTCAGCAAAATGTGCCTGCAACATAAATAAGGATTATTATTATTATTATATATTTTTTTGTATTCTAATATAATTAATAATGAATGTCGACCTTAACGTCTTCTCAGTGATTTAACTGCTTACGATGATATATGCATTATTTTATATCTTCAGCCATAAGAATGAGCTTAGTATTTGGAATAAGGCTACTCAGTTTGATGCTGTTGCATGTAGCTGTTTGTTTACGGGGAACGGAAATGAAGATGCTACTTCCTGCATTGTGCCACATGCCATGTGCTCATATAAATAAAGTTGGATGTATTTGAATCAGTCACTCGGCCATGTTAAATGTGATATTGACAATAATACCATGCTGACCATGTTCCAATTAAAATATGTTTCATTTCTCTGGTAAGTTTCACAACAGACATCATCACATAACATATTTACACACTGTTGAACCAGGTAAGGTGGCATAGTGGCACAGCAGGTAGCTTTGATGCCTTGTTTTGTATGTTCTCCCCAATTTTCGGTAAATGTTCACATCAGACATCAAAAACAAAGTCTCTGTGAATTTGGCCATGGCATGGTTGTTGTGCCAGATAGTCCCTGAAATTGCTGCTCTCCTGGTATTTTCATCCACAACAGTCGCTAGAGGTTACACAAAATGGTACGAAAAGCAAAAAACATCCAATGAGCAGCAGCTCCATGGGCGGAAATGCCTCGTCGATAAGAAAGGAAAGGTGAGAGGCAAACGACCAGACTTGTTCGAGCTGACAGAAATTCCATAGTACCTCAAATAAACACTCTTTACAACCGTGGTGAGCAGAAAAGCATTTCAGAACCCACAACATGTTGAACTTTGAGGTGGACTGGCTACAAAGACCACATCAGATGCCAAGGACATGAATCTGAGGTATCTACTGAAACTGGGCAGCTGATGGTTGGAAAAAAAACAGTTTGGGTGACTGCATAAATGAGCAGGTCTACAGGTTAAATTGACCAGTGAGTGTATATTAAAAATAAATTAGGATGCAATACATTTAGCTAAACAACACAAGGGCTGAGCTTACCATTTGATTTTGAAGAATCAGCGTGCACATCGCCTACAGTTAGGAAGGTGAGTCAAGGCAAGTAAATAAAGTATGCTGTGGGATTTGAAGATGTGAAATGTGTATTTGCAGGGGTGTGGAATGTTAAGCTGTGTGTAGAGGTCAACTTGTTGAGAATGATGACGTATACACAGAAGACCTATTGTCAGAAACTGAACTAGAGGACAATTACCCCAAATTCTGCATGTGAAAATGAGCTATATTCTCTAACTGTACTCCTACAAGGTCGATAGGTCTGTAAAGTGACCACCTGATTCATGACTACATTCATACCAGTCACTGCCATGTCAGTGCTGTGCCAGGAATGGTCCACTACTCAATGTGGTCAGAAGTGGTCCAGTGGTAGTACAATCATAAACTGATTATTATTGATTAGAGATGATTATAATTTATGACAAATATCAATATATTACAACTATCAAAATTATTATCAAAAAGGGACAAAACTTTCTGTGTACTATGTTACTGTATGTGATGTGCCTAATGTGCTCTGTCTTGTGTTATTTTCACTAGCACGTGTTATATGTTGACACCTGAGGCTAACTACATTTCGTTATACTGCACACCCCTGTATATGTACGATGATAATAAAGTTGAGCCGAAATGATCTGAACTGGTGTGTCAAAAAAATAATATGTTTTTAAAAGCATAGGTTATCAAGACAATTTGCTCATAACTCTATCGTATTGTAGCATAGATGTTCCCAAACTTTTCCAGGGCAAGGCCCTCCAAATGGCATTAACATTTGACCGAGGCCCCCCTTTTGCAAGAAATGTCTTTAAAACACATAAAAAATACAGACTTCTGAATACATCCCCCTTTTTTATTATTAATAATTGCATCTTACATCTTTACATTACATTACATTAGGAATTGATTGTGTGTGTGTGTGTGTCAAAGTGAGAAAGAGAAAACATGCTAGTGGTAGGGATGGGCACACCAAAATGTTGAGGCCCCCTCTGGAAACCACTGTTGTAGCAGATTCAGTGGTATCGTCAAATGTTGATGGTAAGTAAGTAAGCACTTATATAGCGCTTTTATCCAAAGCGCTTTACACTGTGTCTCATTCACCCATTCACACACACCAATGGTAGCAGGGCTGCCATGCAAGGTGCTAGCTTGCCATCGGGAGCAACTTGGGGTTCAGTTTCTTGCCCAAGGACACTTCGGCATGTGGAGTCACCCGGGCCAGGAATCGCCAACCCTACGATTAGTGGACAACCCGCTCTACCAACTGCGCCACAGCCGCCGCTGACTTATGAATTAATAAACGTGTCGTATCGTATTGTAGCGGATTCAGGGCTATCGTCAAATATCACATTGTTGACTTATGAATCAAAATCGTATCGTAGCAGATTCCCTTATATGGTCAAATATCGAATTGTTGCATTAAGAATCAAAAATTGTATCGTATTGTAGCAGATTCCATGGTATCGTCAAATATCGAATTGTTGCCTTAAGAATCCAAATCTTATGTACGATGAGAATAAAGTTGAACTGAAATGAACTGGTGTGTCAAAAAATAATATGTTTTAAAAGCATAGGTTATCACGGCAATTTGCTCATAACTCATATAGTATTGTAGCAGATTCCGTGGTATCGTCAAATGTCAGATCATTGATTTATGAACCAAAATCGTATCGTATCGTAGCAGCTTCCCTTATATCGTCAAATATCAAACTGTTGCCTTAAGAATCGAAGTCCTATCGTATTGTAACAGATTCTGAGGTATCGTCAAATATCGTATATCCTAGGATAGTGAAGGCTGACATGACATTCATTAACAAAGTCATTAACTTTATACCTACAAAGTGATCTATAGTATGGGGTCATTAATAAAAATAAATAAATAAATAAATAAATAAATAAATAAATAAACTACGTGTAGCTAGCTACAAACTCAGTAGACCTCATAAACCGAACAGTGGGTGTGTGTTTAAATGTGAACTTCCTTCATTTGGCATTAAAAATATTTTGTAAAAACAAAAAACAAAAAAAAGAACAACAATCGCAGTAGTTTGGAGTTAGTAGTAGGGATATTGTTATGGATTAGCACATCCAGCTCATTTTGATCTGAGCCGCGAAGCGTTGAGCGCGGCCCCGATAACTTTACGTGTTTGTGTTTGCGTGCGCGCGCACGTGTGTGTGCGTGCGTGCGTGCGCGCGCGTGCACGGCGTCCGTAGGCGACTGCGGCGCAGAGCTCGAGGAGGAGAAACAGGGCTGAGTGAGAACCGGGGGAGTCGGAAGTGACTTGTGTGGTGGCGCTTCGGTCTTAATCCGTTCATGTTCGTGCAGACGCGTTATACAGCAAGGTAAGACACGTGCGGGGTTTTGGATATCGGACTGGATTATGCTTGGGAAAGGAGTCCAAAAAAAAAAAAAAACGCCTATGTGGCTTCAGAAATGTGCCGTGTGTCTCAAAATGGCGGACGGGCAGCGAGAGCAAAAATAATAATAATAATAATGATAACAGCAGCAGCGCGTCAGTGTTGCAAAACAACACACACTAATCAGCCGTGTATCTTTTGCGCCTGTGATACTGTCTCATCAATCCTTTGATCCAGATCTCACACACACACAATATATATTATACTTAGTGAACTGAAGGCCACCCGGCGGTGTTCGTTAATCGTGTTAACGCTGATTGGCTAACTCGGCTAGCTTCCTACACATCAAACGGTCACGATTCGCATCAGTATCATCGTTCCCGTTTGATGACGCGCGCGCCGAGATGTCGATTGAGATCTCGGCTTGGCTTCAACGCCCTCGTATGGTTTAGCATTAGCTTGGGTGTTGCCTGTGATGAGGAGGATGATGATGAAGATGATGATGTTTGAGGTGGGTCTATATCTGGTAGCCGGCGCTAGCATGCTAAGCTGTGAAGTTCACCCAGCAAGGGCGTGTAACGTTAGCGGCTAATCTAGATATTTAGTTTTTAATATCGTCCAGACAATGGTCAGGACTGTCGGGAAACTCTCTGTGGAGCTCCAGGGGTTCGTAGGAATCTTTACAAGATCCTAAAATATTTGTAGTTTTGAGTGATTGCGTCACAGGTGCTTCATTTTATTTACCCTGTTTATCTGTTTACCCTGTTTATCTGTTTCCCCGTTTACCCTGTTTACCTGTTTATCTGTTTACTCGTTAACCCCGTTTATCTGTTTACCCGTTTATCTGTTTACCCGTTTATCTGTTTACCCGTTTATCTGTTTACCCGTTTATCTGTTTACCTGTTTACCCGTTTACCCTGTTTATCCGTTTACCCTGTTTATCCGTTTACCCTGTTTATCCGTTCACCTGTTTATCTGTTTACCCCTTTATCTGTTTACCCGTTTACCCTTTATATCTGTTTGTCTGTTTACCCGTTTGTCTGTTTGTTTATCTGTTTACCTGTTTGTCTCTGTTTACCCATTTATCTGTTTATGTTTACCTGTTTTATCTATCAGGCGAAGCAAACGAGCATGTGAGTCTGCTGGTTCATATCTTTTTAATTTGTGCTTTTATTAATGTGGAAAAAGGTTTAAAAGCACGCTTTGGAGAATGATGAAATGTAAGTTTTTAGTGCTGCTTTAGTTACACATGTCAGCTCCTGTGTTTGGAGTAAGTTCCGAGATGTTCATGTCAAATGGTCTAGACGTGACCGGGGGAAATGTCTTGAGTGAGCCCAGCTTTACGTTTTTTGACTTTCACCGCTATGTTTGTGTGTACGTGTTCCTCTTAAGCCCCATTTTGACCTGGGGACTTTGGCTTTGACCATGCAGATCTTCTTATAAAGTGATGATATCTCATCGATAAAGATCGATAAAGTGATCTATTTGTCTTCCAAACCGGACGCCGACGTTCATTCGAGGGAATATTTCGAGGTCTTTTTCGAGGTTTTTTATCACGCTACTGATTACTTCTTTTATGCTCTCGCCCACTTTATTTCAAAAGGTCCTCCTGGGCAGGTTGCCCTTGCAGGAATACGTGGGTTTTTTTTTTTTTTTTAAAGAAAGCAAACCCCCCCCCACACACACACACACACACACCTTCTCATGCCGAACTTAAACAGTCTCATACGGCTCTGATGCCGCTTCTAATCTTCTCGCACCGGCGCCCGGGTGTCTTTGGACTACGGCCTGTCTGGCTGTCGGAATGAATGTCTAGCTCTCTGAAAAATCGCACATGTCGAACGTTTCCGGCTTTTGAAAAGTCGTGGTGAGGGAGACGGTGAGGTGCAGTCGGCATCCCGAGCCTCTTGAGGGCTTTAATCTTCATCCATGACGTCGTCCGTTTTTGAAGCCATTTCCTATGACCGTGTCTAAATTGGATAGATCAGCCTGCCTCTGTGCACACACACACACACACACACATCATTTACTGTACTGGTGTTATCATATTTTCAAGGGCATACAGCATAGTTGTGCATGGTTGGATCGAAGAAATGCCTTCCATGATGTTTTTAAGATATCTTTACTCGTCTGTCTACCGCCAAATATTTTGGCTTTAACAAGTTTCCTTTGAATCAGAACGACGCCGTTGTCATAACCAGGAGCGTATCTTGTTCTGTAATGTGAGATATTGATCCCCCCAACAGATATCATTGATACCAAAATTGATAGTGTTTATAAAAAAAAAAAAGGACAGGATAGCAAGCATTTCCACCATTTCATGTTTAAGGAGAGAAGGGCCGGGTGCGATGATATTGCCAGCTGTGCGGTTGGGAACTGCTTGCTGGCAGTGGCAGGAGAGAGAAAAGACTCAGCTGTATGTTGGAGACAGTGTTAGTTGTTGGTTTTTTTTTTTAGATTAAATTTTACGTGTATAGTCCTCTCACAAATCGGTTGTCTAATGTCCACATGGCCAACATGTTCACTGTGTTTGAACACGTCGTGTAAACGAGGTTTGGTCAGAAAGTGGTAGGTCTGACACTTTATCGTCGGAATGTGTCATCTTTTTAGGTCAACGTTTTCACTCCATACCACTCAAGCCTAACGTGATCCGGTTTTGCATGCGGACGTTTACGGCTTTCCGTGGTCAGATTTAGTCTCGCCGTCTAGTGATGTTCCATTGGTGAGTACCAGCTGATGCTAACCGCTTTTTTGTTTTTGTGGTTAGAAATAACACGACGCTCTAAGAAGCATGACGTGTAACTTATTCTGCGGGATGCCTAGGATTATATAATCCAGTGGACGTTGTACCCATGACTGTCAAACAACGTTTTTATGTTTCGCTTGCATGATTATTAGGGATGGGCCGATATCTATCTTATGGTTTGCGATATACCGGTAGAAATTCTCCCCATGATAAGAACGAGTCTTCCCACAATAAGAACGATAAAGCCTAGTTGATTAAGTATTTCTGTTGGGCCCTTGAGCAAGACCCTTAACCCTCAATTGCTCAATTGTATAAATGTGATAAAATTGTGTTTGGACACGCTTCTCGTCAGTCAAAGGCAGGGATTGGGGAGGGGTCAAAAAGAGAGTTTTAGAAATAAAATCTTTCGCATGTCGAGCCGACCTAACCGATTAACCTAAAGACTAATCTATGTTACGTGACGCGCCTTTAAAGCTGGGACCGTATAACGAAAAGCCCTTTTCCTTTACAGACGTTTGCAGCTCACCTCTGACAACCTTTATTCAGATATCATTAGACGAGCTGACGTTTTTCGGCTGACTCTGAGACATTCGAGTTGTCTGTGTGGCATGCCTACACAGGTCTAACCTGCATACCGCGTATGGTACTCGATAAAGAAGTGACGCGAATGTTTGCCGACGTCCAGGCAAAGTTCACAGCAGTAAAGATTTACAGCTTCTCGTGCCCGTTCACTGGTGTCCAGACGCGGCAAGATTCTCATAAAGAGATCAAAACGTAACTGGTTTGGTAATTGCCTGTTGGAGTGCATGAGGCTTTAACAGATATATTTGTGCAGAATTAAAAATAAAATAAAATGAATTTGGTTTCACGCTTTTTTTTTCCTTTTTTTTTTCTCTCCCCCCTCTCGGTTTTGTCCCGACTCCTAACATGACCTGTTATCTGGACGGGATGTCAGACTTGGCATGAGCTGTTTTGCAGCTCAGCGAAAACTTACGACCAACCTTTGAGTTATGACTCGGACTGTTGTACGCTATAAAGATCCGAATCGTTATTAATAACTCTCGCTTGGGGTTTTTTTTATTTTTGTGTGTGCGCACATGGCTTGGACCCCGAAGTGGATTTCACCTCCGTCCAGCTATTCTAGACATCATCCTCCAGATTCGAGTGGAGGATGTTTGCTGGCTCTTGCGCTGAAGAGATTACAAAGCCATAGCCCTTATCCACTCGATCCCACCGTACACCTTGTCTCCGTCACGTCGAGGTCTGGATTAGACATAGCGATTTAAGGCCCTGTTCACACCTGCACCTGGTATCGACATGTCTGGAGTGATCCGATCTCAAGCAGACAATCTGAACGCGTCGCCGTTTTCACCAAGCACCACGAACGCTTCTTCGCTGATTACTCGCGATCGGATTTCACGCTCCGTTTCCGCTGGAGGACGGACGCGGTGATGTCCCATGCATCATGTCTCGTTCTGGTACTGGCTGCTTGAAAATTTTCAATCGAAGAAGCTATGATAAGCGTCTGGTTTGTCCAAATTCTCGCAACGTTTGCGTATATTCCCGGCTAAATCACCGGTGCGGTCTATTTATTACGCAATCCTTTGTCGCTCTCCGGGACGCGTCGAGACACCCATACTTCGATCGGGTCATGTTAATTCCAAGTGAGAATAGGGTCTAAGTACCCGTTTCCTCTGCTACGTCTAGTTCGGACACTTTTGAAGGAACCGCACCGGTAGTGGTGTGGTTGCAGGACCTTGCCCTCTATATTTACAGTTGCAGAGCTCTTTGCATCTCGGTGAAGTGGAAAGTCCGTGGACTGAAGTAATCAGATGAGCTTGCCTTAATCTCAGAATTAAACTAGTCCATAGAGTATTATAATCTCTGTTTAGTGTGTGATTTCATGTCATGCTGACCTCCTATCTCCCCTCTTTTCTCTGTAGATGAAAGGAAAAACACAGTGTTGATTTTTCTGTGCGGTGAACGACTGAGAGATCGAGTGACGCCAGGCCTTGGAGCGAGTGTCCCTCCTCCCGTGCGTCCATCTTGCGAGGAGCCGCTGAGGACAGTCTACAGGCTCCCTGACCGGGGCAGAGACAGCGCCCCTGTACATCTGCCATCATGGTGCTGTCACAGAGGCAACGAGATGAGCTGTGAGT